>JACEGR010000496.1:0-256193 GCA_014170235.1 Listronotus bonariensis | reverse complement strand
TAGTAGAAAAAACGGTGGATTATCTTAGCAAGGGTCAAATACAGGGTGGCCCACCATATTCGACACCGACACACATGGTTATCCAGCTACAGACCAGCTGGATAACCATGGGGTTTTTAAAAAATTAAATACTGGAAAATATACAGGTCGGATAAGACCACAGTAAAAATTATTTTAGTCTATACAGGATGTCTCAAAAAAGTGTGACGTATAAAAGTTATATTTTTTTAAATGGAACACCCTATATTTTATGACGGTTTTAGATTCTACTTTAAAAAATAACTCAAGTTTGTTTATAGTACTAAGTGTCTAATTTTATTCGTTTGTGATATTTGATTTTTTGAAAAATGCAGAGGTAAAATTAAATTGATTTTACTTTAACATTTTTAACACTTTAAACTTTAAAATGTGTAACAAGATTAGAAAAAGTCTACCATATCATACATAGGTCAAATCAAGATCAAATATTGTACAGGGTGATCAAAAAATAATTTCAATTTTTCAGAAAATCAAATACCCATATCTCTCTTATTTTAAATGGAACACCCTGTATTTTTTACGTCACATGATGACAAATAAAATACTCTTTCAAATGGTGTATAGGTTGCCTATACCTATCTTTTGTGCTTTTTAGTAAAATCGGTTTTTACAAATTTTTAATCTAAATGTTTATTTAAATTAAAGTTGGCTGTGACATAGCAGCCATTAATATTTTTCTTAAGAGAATAACAACGACCATTTATTGATTACTAGCTTTTAGTCAGTTTAAAAGAAATTTCAATGGTTTTAAATAAAAACCCTTCTACTACAACAACAAGATGATATAATACTGGTAGGATGTGAAAAAATGGTTTACTTTAGTCTAGAGTTAATCCTGAAAAGTATTTCAGGAGAAACCATCTGATAACCTTAATAGTTGCTTTAAAAAATTTGACACAGTGATTATTTATAATGAAAGAAACTAGTTATAGGTCACAGAATGTCGTCATAACTGACCAGAGGCGTTATTAGGATTGTTTAAAAACACAAGTTTTATCATTACCACATTCAGCTGAAATAAGTGTTATTGGAAGTAGCATTATAAGCAACTAATGATTTTTTTCTGTGAATTTTAAAAATAGTGGCAGATAATACAAAATCTTTTAATTTTGTGCAACAAATTTACATTTTTCAATAACGGCTTAGTAAATAGGCATAGCTATATCACAGCCTACTTACATTTAAATAGACATTTGGAATAAAAATATGTTAAAACGGAATTTACTTAAAAAGTATAAAAGATAGGTATAGGCAACCTATACTCAATTTGAAAGAGCAGTTGGTTTGTCATCATGTGGTGTTAAAAAATAAAGGGTGTTCCATTTAAAATAAGAGAGATATTGCAATTTGACATTCTAAAAATTGAAATTAATTTTTGATCACCCTGTATAATCTATGATATCGATATGACCTACGTATGATAAGGCTGACTTTTCCTAATCTTGTAATAAATTTTAAAGTTTAAGGAGTTTATATTGTTAAAATAAAATTAATTTAATTGCACCCCTGCATTTTGAAAAAAAAATAATTTATCACAAAAACGAATAAAATTAGATACCAAATAAACAAACTTAAATTATATTTTTATGTAAAACCTAAAACCTTCATAAAATAAAAGAGGTTCCATTTAAAAAAATATAACTTTGATACGTCACACTTTTTTGAGACATCCTGTATAGACTAAAATAATTTTATACTGTGGCCTTATCCGACCTGTATGGTTATCCAGCTACAGACCATGTCGAATATGGTGGGCCACCCTGTATGTTACTTAAGCACCTATTAGAAGATATTTTCTCAGTCGCCAGACACCACACCCAGACAGTTACAACCCCTAAAGCTATATAAAAGTTAGATAAACAAATTGGGGGTATTTATTAACGAAATATCTGGCATAAATCAATGCTGCAAAATAGACTCTGTTCATTTCAATAATTACCGCAATGCATTACATCGATTTACTGCAATGGCATATAATGCAGGATGTATCCAATAAAGAAAAGCATTATCATAAATCCAGAATGAGGGATTTGTGGCATTAATGAGAATTTCGGAAATTGAAAACAAATACTTTCTCATTTTTGTGTAATAGTCTGGGCCGGTAAAGCAATTCACTTCACGATAATAACATTTTTATAACCTTTTTAGGAGGGGTTTCTTTTGACGAGTCTACCACGAATATCCATACCGCCATATATGGAAGCGACGCATTAAACCCGGCCTGTAAATGTCAAATAATTCGGATGTTGGACTGGGCGAACGACTACTTTTTGTCGAACAGGTTAACCGTAATGTTTTACATGTAATTGTTAAACATTGTGCCAAAAATCGCAAGGGTTACAGTCACCTAAACCTGCCGGTCGACAGTCTGAATTTTGCCAAATCTGATCTGCAAAACCACAGTCTACGATCTGCGAAACCATAGTCCAACGGTCTGCCAAATCACAGACCAAGTGGTCTTCCAGATCACAGATTAACGGCCTTTAAAACCACGGACTAATGGTCTGCAAAACTACAGACCAACGGTCTGCAAAACCACAGGCCAACGGTCTGCAAAATTACAGACCAATGGTCTGCAAAACCCCTGACCCACGCCACGAACTGCTAAATCACAGACCAACGGTCTACCAAATCACAGACCAATGGTCTGCAAAACCTGTAGTTTTTCAGACCGTTGGTCTGTCATTTGGCAGACCGTTGGTCTGGGGTTTTGCAGACCGTTGGTTTGTGATTTGGCAGACCGTTGGTCTGTGATTTAGCAGACCGTGGGTCCGTAATTTAGCAGACCGTTGGTCTGGGGTCTTTCTTATCGTTGGTCTGTAGTTTTGCAGACCGTTGGCTTGTGGTTTTGCAGACCGGAGGCTAGTGGTTTTGCACACCAAATTTGGCAAAACTGAGGCCGTCGACCGGCAGACCACGATCCGTAGTTTGCATGATGCCAGACCAAATTTGGCAAACCTCAGACCATCGAACGGTAGACCCCGATCTGTGGTTTGTAAGTTGCCAGACTAGATTTGGCAAAATTCAGACAGATTAAATTTGATAAAACCTGTGACTGGCCAATGGCAGACCACCACGGACGGCAGACCACCAATCGTTTTGAGACTACTACAGATCATCGCAGGCCAGTGCACACTATAGATAACAGCAGACCATCTACCAAACCACCGACCGTGCTGAAGTTTCGCAGACTGGTCTGTTGTTTGACAGACTGGTCTGTTGTTTGACAGACTGATCCGTTGTTTGAGAGACCGATCTACTGTTTGACAGACCGGGGTGAAGTTTCGCAGACTGGTCTGTTGTTTGACAAACTGATCCGTTGTTTGACATACTGGTCTGTTGTTTGACAGACTGGTCTATTGTTTGACATACTGGCATGTTGTTTGTCAGACTGGTCTGTTGTTTGACAGACTGGTCTGTTGTTTGACAGACTGGTCTGTTGTTTGAGAGACTGGTCTGTTGTTTGACAGACTGGTCTGTTGTTTGACAGACTGGTCTGTTGTTTGACAGACTGGTCTGTTGTTTGACAGACTGGTCTGTTGTTTGACAGACTGATCCGTTGTTTGACAGACTGGTCTGTTGTTTGACAGACTGGTCTGTTGTTTGACTGACTGATCCGTTGTTTGACAGACTGGTCTGTTGTTTGACTGACTGATCCGTTGTTTGACAGACTGATCCGTTGATTGACAGACTGATCCGTTGTTTGACAGATTGGTCTGTTCTTTGACAGACTGGTCTGTTGTTTGACAGATAGGTCTGTTGTTTGACAGATAGGTCTGTTGTTTGACAGACTGGTGTGTTGTTTGACAGACAATAGATCTTCCACTAAAAACTAACCAGACATTGGGCCAACTACGACAAACTTTCGCAAACAGCATTGTTTGGACGGGTAGCTCGTCTACATTCGTCTTGATTGGCCCAACTTTTCTCGAGTCCGCTTGCTTAAATTAGTTTGCCGAATGTTTCGACAAATAGTTCGGCCACAATTTTGCACAATGTGTAGTGGCAGCATTATTCCACCGTCAGACATTGGGCCAACTATGACAAACTTTCGCAAACAGAATTGTCTTAATTGGCACAACTTTTCTTGAGTCTGCTTGCTTAAAATGGTTTGCCAAATGTTCGACCACAACTTTGCCCCATGTGTAGTGGCAGCATTATGCCACCGTCAGACATTAGGCCAACTACGACAAACTTTCGCAATTACAATTGTGTGGATGGGTAGTTCGTCTACATTCGTCTTGATTGCCCAACTTTTCTCGAGTCTGCTTGCTTAAAAATAGTTTGCCAAATGTTTCGACAAATAGTTCGGCCACAGCTTTGCCCAATGTGTAGTGGCAGCATTATGCCACCGTCAGACATTAGGCCAACTACGACAAACTTTCGCAATTACCATTGTGTGGATGGGTAGTTCGTCTACATTCGTCTTGATTGGCCCAACTTTTCTGGAGTCTGCTTGCTTAAAATAGTTTGCCAAATGTTTCGACAAATTGTTCGGCCACAACTTTGCCCAATGTGTAGAGGCAGCATTATGCCACCGTCAGACATTAGGCCAACTACGACAAACTTTCGCAATTACCATTGTGTGGATGGGTAGTTCGTCTACATTCGTCTTGATTGCCCAACTTTTCTCGAGTCTGCTTGCTTAAAAATAGTTTGCCAAATGTTTCGACAAATTGTTCGGCCACAACTTTGCCCAATGTGTAGAGGCAGCATTATGCCACCGTCAGACATTAGGCCAACTACGACAAACTTTCGCAATTACCATTGTGTGGATGGGTAGTTCGTCTACATTCGTCTTGATTGGCCCAACTTTTCTGGAGTCTGCTTGCTTAAAATAGTTTGCCAAATGTTTCGACAAATTGTTCGGCCACAACTTTGCCCAATGTGTTGTGGCAGCATTATTCCACCATCAGACATTGGGCCAACTACGACAAACTTTCGCAATTACCATTGTGTGGATGGGTAGTTCGTCTACATTCGTCTTGATTGGCCCAACTTTTTCTGGAGTCTGCTTGCTTAAAAATAGTTTGCCAAATGTTTCGACAAATTGTTCGGTCACAACTTTGCCCAATGTGTAGAGGCAGCATTATGCCACCGTCAGACATTAGGCCAACTACGACAAACTTTCGCAATTACCATTGTGTGGATGGGTAGTTCGTCTACATTCGTCTTGATTGGCCCAACTTTTCTGGAGTCTGCTTGCTTAAAAATAGTTTGCCAAATGTTTCGACAAATAGTTCAGCCACAACTTTGCCCAATGTGTTGTGGCAGCATTATGCCACCGTCAGACATTGGGCCAACTACGACAAACTTTCGCAAACAGAATTGTGTGGACGGGTAGTTCATCTATATTCGTCTTGATTGGCCCAACTTTTCTCGAGTCTGCTTGCTTAAAAATAGTTTGCCAAATGTTTCGACAAATAGTTCAGCCACAACTTTGCCCAATGTGTTGTGGCAGCATTATGCCACCGTCAGACATTAGTCCAACTACGACAAACTTTCGCAATTACCATTGTGTGGATGGGTAGTTCGTCTACATTCGTCTTGATTGGCCCAACTTTTCTGGAGTCTGCTTGCTTAAAATAGTTTGCCAAATGTTTCGACAAATTGTTCGGCCACAATCTTTGCCCAATGTGTAGAGGCAGCATTATGCCACCGTCAGACATTAGGCCAACTACGACAAACTTTCGCAATTACCATTGTGTGGATGGGTAGTTCGTCTACATTCGTCTTGATTGGCCCAACTTTTCTGAGTCTGCTTGCTTAAAATAGTTTGCCAAATGTTTCGACAAATTGTTCGGCCACAACTTTGCCCAATGTGTAGAGCAGCATTATGCCACCGTCAGACATTAGGCCAACTACGACAAACTTTCGCAATTACCATTGTGTGGATTGGTAGTTCGTCTACATTCGTCTTGATTGGCCCAACTTTTCTGGAGTCTGCTTGCTTAAAAATAGTTTGCCAAATGTTTCGACAAATAGTTCAGCCACAACTTTGCCCAATGTGTAGAGGCAGCATTATGCCACCGTCAGACATTAGGCCAACTACGACAAACTTTCGCAATTACCATTGTGTGGATGGGTAGTTCGTCTACATTCGTCTTGATTGGCCCAACTTTTCTCGAGTCTGCTTGCTTAAAAATAGTTTGCCAAATGTTTCGACAAATAGTTCGGTCACAACTTTGCCCAATATGTGGTTGCAGCATTATGCCACCATCAGACATTAGACCAACTACGACAAACTTTCGCAATTACCATTGTCTGGATGGGTAGTTCGTCTACATTTGTCTTGATTGGCCCAACTTTTCTCGAGTCTGCTTGCTTAAAAATAGTTTGCCAAATGTTTCGACAAATAGTTCGGTCACAACTTTGCCCAATATGTGGTTGCAGCATTATGCCACCATCAGACATTAGGCCAACTACGACAAACTTTCGCAATTACCATTGTGTGGATGGGTAGTTCGTCTACATTCGTCTTGATTGGCCCAACTTTTCTGGAGTCTGCTTGCTTAAAATAGTTTGCCAAATGTTTCGACAAATAGTTCGGTCACAACTTTGCCCAATATGTGGTTGCAGCATTATGCCACCATCAGACATTAGGCCAACTACGACAAACTTTCGCAATTACCATTGTGTGGATGGGTAGTTCGTCTACATTCGTCTTGATTGGCCCAACTTTTCTGGAGTCTGCTTGCTTAAAATAGTTTGCCAAATGTTTCGACAAATTGTTCGGCCACAACTTTGCCCAATGTGTTGTGGCAGCATTATTCCACCATCAGACATTGGGCCAACTACGACAAACTTTCGCAATTACCATTGTGTGGATGGGTAGTTCGTCTACATTCGTCTTGATTGGCCCAACTTTTCTGGAGTCTGCTTGCTTAAAATAGTTTGCCAAATGTTTCGACAAATTGTTCGGCCACAACTTTGCCCAATGTGTAGAGGCAGCATTATGCCACCGTCAGACATTAGGCCAACTACGACAAACTTTCGCAATTACCATTGTGTGGATGGGTAGTTCGTCTACATTCGTCTTGATTGGCCCAACTTTTCTGGAGTCTGCTTGCTTAAAAAATAGTTTGCCAAATGTTTCGACAAATAGTTCAGCCACAACTTTGCCCAATGTGTTGTGGCAGCATTATGCCACCGTCAGACATTAGGCCAACTACGAAAAACTTTCGCAATTACCATTGTCTGGATGGGTAGTTCGTCTACATTCGTCTTGATTTTCCCAACTTTTCTGGAGTCTGCTTGCTTACAATAGTTTGCCAAATGTTCGGCCACAACTTTGCCCAATGTGTGGTTGCAGCATTATGCCACCGTCAGACATAGGGCCAACTATGACAAACTTTCGCAAACAGAATTGTGTGGACGGGTAGTTCGTCTACATTCGTCTTGATTGGCGCAACTTTTCTCGAGTCTGCTTGCTTAAAAACAATTTGCCAAAAGTTTGGACAAATAGTTCGGCCACAACTTTGCTCAATGTGTGGTTGCAGCATTATGCCACCGTCAGACATAGGGCCAACTATGACAAACTTTCGCAAACAGAATTGTGTGGACGGGTAGTTCGTCTACATTCGTCTTGATTGGCCCAACTTTTCTTGAGTCTGCTTGCTTAAAAATAGTTTGCCAAATGTTTTGACAAATAGTTCGGCCACAACTTTGCCCAGTGTGTAGTGGCAGCATTATGCTACCATCAGACATTGGGCCAACTACGACAAACTTTCGCAATTACCATTGTCTGGATGGGTAGTTCGTCTACATTCGTCTTGATTGGCCCAACTTTTCTCGAGTCGGCATGCTTAAAAATAGTTTGCCAAATGTTTCGACAAATAGTTCGGCCACAACTTTGCCCAATGTGTGGTGGCAGCATTATGCCACCGTCAGACATTGGGCCAACCATGACAAACTTTCGCAAACAGAATTGTGTGGACGGGTAGTTCCTCTACATTCGTCTTGATTTGTCGAAAAATATTAAGGGCAATTAAGGACAGATTGTGAATCCGAACAGATTAAAACATTTATGTAACTCGCAGACTTGCATCTTCTAATAGGCTAAAAGACATGCCTTATCTTGTGTTCTCCCATTAAAAAACCGATTATACCCAATATGTATTTGTCCTCATCCATTACAATATTAGCAATATCATGTCATTGTACATTACATACGATTCATCCCCATAATTAACTTGATGCAAGTTAAATGTTCAGTCTGCGCAAAGTACTTTTTAAAAAAACTTTATTTTATAAAAAATACAGAATACAGGTTAAATCTAACGTTAACAATAGAGTTTAGGTGAAGAATAATTATACAATGCAAAATGGGTCTTATTTATAAGTTCGTAATGCTGATTCTGCTTTTCGGGAATCTCGTGAGAACGGCGTCCAAATGGTGGTCACATAACTCCTCCCTCCTTAAGACGAAAACAGCAGGGTAGTTGGCTGGTTTTCGGGTGGTTGCGTGCTAGGCTCTCTTCTTTTTCTAAAATTTTCTTTTTTCTTTGGTAAATTTTCCATCCAATGAAACATACTACAATAAGGATTGCGATTATAGTAAAGGTGCTTAGGAAACTCCATCCAAGAGGGTGAATTTTTGTTGGGGTTGGAATTTTCATGTATGCAGCTTTTTCTTGTAATTCATGAATTTTCTCCAAATCAATTGAATTTAAATGGATTGGATCTTCTTTAATGCTGTTTATGTTAAAATGTCCAATTTGATTGCTGGTAGTGCCAGTGGCGTCCCCAAAATTATTTCTTCTTTATTTATGAATTGGTGGTCCAAAATTTTAATTTGGCAGTTTGTCGGTATTTCGATTAGGCTTGGATCGTTGATCAATGCGTAGTTGTTTGATTGGCAGTTTTTGTAGATTTTTAGTGGATTTTTTCCTGGTATTGCTAATACATATCGATTATTGATTTCCTTGACAATAGTTGTTTCGACTCGGACTTTGAAAGGGTGGCAATCTTCATTTTCGGCTTCTCTGATGAGGGCTTGGATGCAGTTGTTCGCTGATGGCTCCAAGTGATTTTGGCAAATGTAGGTCTGCTCAATAGCATGACAATTTTCGGTACCATATTGTAATTGATCTGTGCCAAGTATTAGGTAAGGTTGTTTTGGGACAATTATTGATTGGTTGACAGGAATTGGGAATAGGTGATAACTGTCAAATGATTCTTTTAAAAGTATTGGAAAATGTACAACAAATATTATTTTACTTTTTGAAAAACTAACCTCAAGGCCTGCTAAATGATAGTAAGATATTATATTTTTAAAATAAATTAATTTTTCTTTGTGATATAATTTATTTAAATATAATAAAATATTGTCTAGTTCAGTAGCTGAAATTACTGTACTATGCAATGTATTTAGTTTTGCGAACATAATGGCATTTTCTAAATTATCAAGAAAAGTTATTAAATTTTGGCAATTTAAAATAATTTCTTTTAATGTATTTTCTGCCCATAAATATGTTATAATGTCGTTGATAGTATTGTTTACATCTTTTTCAAATTTTTCGATACGAGTTTGTATGAGCCTTTGATTTTTATCGAGGAGTGTAATTGTTTGATTATAATTATTAATAAGTTGTTTTGTTAATGAGATTTGAAGAGAGATTTCTTTATTTGTTGATAATTGATTATTTTCTAATATCGATATAGCTTTATTATATTTCTCACCGTCTTCATAGTCTAAGGTTCCGAAAAGCCATTTTGATGCTTTTCCAATAATATTGATTAATCCTCGTTTAGAGCGATTATGAGGGGTTATATTATTTAACTTAATTCTAGCGTTTAAAATTAAATATTGTGTATGCAAAAGCAAGTTAGGAAAACTAAAATGTGAATAATTTGCAGTGTATTTAGTTTTATTAAGCGATTTTTCTACGGCTAGATAAAAAGATTCTATATTATTTAATTGATTAATTATAGGTACTATTTCTACGTAATGAATAAAAGTATGTTTACTTTCTATAATTCTAGCTTTTCCTAAATGAAAAGGAAGTAATGGGAATTTCAAAGATGTTATTTGAATGTCCTCGGTACAGTATATCAAGTTAATTGTTATCAGTAGCATAACTGCATGAAGGCTGCGGTAGGTCAGGTTCATCGTGAATTGCCTGTAAAAGGTCATTAGCTTTAGTATGTGGTTTTTTAAGTTGTGACTTATGTAAAATTTTGCCTTTTCTTGTTTTTATTTTTGAACCTAAATCTTGTTCAATGGTAGTTTTAATGAATTTTTGTTTGGTTTTGTTGCGCGTCGCGCATTTATTTTTAATATATCCTTTTGTACCGGGTATATGTGTAGGTGGGTCTTCGCGATTCTCATTGCGTTTTTCTATGACACGAGTTTTCGCATTAAGACTTGTTTCATGAATTTTGTTATATAAGACTTTAAGTCTGTCTCGTCTGTCGTTAATAAATTGATTTAAAATCATTTCATCGGTTATATTAAAAGGGTCAATGGCTTTAAGTCGACCGTTGATGACGTCAAAAGGGCGTTGTTTAGTGACGCTATGAATTGAGCTATTATAACCTATGATTGCATATTTCATCGTTTCTTTTATACTTATTTTTGGTCTTTCTAAATTTAAAACTCTAATATTGTCAAGAAGTGTAGAATGTAGGCGTTCTACAGGGCTATTACTATTAGAATTACCGGGTGTCGTAAAGTGTAAATTGATATTATGCAATTTGCAAAAATCTATTAAAAGGGATGTTTTAAATTCCGTACCATTATCGCAAGTTATTGATAACGGAATACCAAAATGTGTTATGAATGTAAGAAGTGCGTCAAATACTGTCGCAGCATTGCAAACAGGTTCTAAAATATAGGCTTGTCCGTATCTAGAAAAAACATCGATAATTGTTAAAAATTTTGTGTTTGAAAATTGAAACGTATCTAAATGGATTGCATCTAAGGGTTGTGATGGGGTTGCTGTAAGAGCAAATTTAATTTTTGGAGGGTGTCGGTCGTATTTTGCTTGCTGGCAAGTTTCGCAATTATTTATGTATTCTATAATATCGCGTTTCATTCCTGGCCAAAAATATTGGGTTTTAAGATCCATTAATACTTCGTTAATACCTCGGTGACAAGTTTTTTCGTGAAAATATTTTAATAATTCTTTTTGTCTTTCTTCGTCAGTAACATCAGTTAAAAATTTATTTGACATTAGTAAGCGATAAGAATGGTTTTTAAAAGTTTGTGTTAAAATATTTGAAAGTTGGGGCAAAAGATTAATTTCTGAATTTTGAATATGTATACAATGTGTTTTATTCGGGTCTACGAATTCTTTAAAAAATTTAATAATTTCGGTTTTAAAATTTTGTGAAAGATAAACAACTTTTCTTGTTTTAATTTCAAATGGTGTACTTTTAATAACGTGATAATTTCCGGTTTGTTTTTGATTAAATAATATTTGATTGGTGTAATAATTTACTGCGTTTTCGGTAATTGGGATATTAAGTATCGGATTTTCTGCAGCGGAATGTACTGTTTCGTTATCATCTAATTCTCGGGGTGTAGGTAGTTCTAAATTTTCGGTGGGGTTAGATTGATTTTGATTGGGATTAAATATTTGTTCTAGGTCGTCTAAGTCTTCGATTGATATAGGTTGTTCGCCACGTAAATATTGTTCGATATCGGTGTCAATTTCTCCAGGATTACCTACAAGAGAATCGTTTTCGGTCATATTGATTTCTATACGAGATAATGCGTCGGCGTTAGTGTTATTTTTTCCTTTTTTGTACACGATGTCATAATTATAAAGTTCGAAAAGTTCTTTCTTTGAATCCGGGAAATGAATAACCTTAATCGGTTCCGAGAATACTAGTGTTTCTCTTTCGTGAGATCGGTTAAAAACTTCGGTTCTCGCGACGCCTCGTTCTGCTTTTGTCAGTGTTTCAGGAAAATAAATATTTTTTATAGTTTTCTCTGGGATTATTATATCACCGTTGTAAACTGACACGGGTACTTGAATCACGGATGCTTCGTGGGCGTTGATTGAAATAGTATAGTTTTCGGTATTTATTTTATTATAATGTAAAGGTATTGATATGTTATTATTAATTAGGGCTTGGTTATTTAAATCGATAACAAAATTATATTTTTTTAATTCGCTTAAACCTAAAATACCATCAAAAAATGAATGAAAGTCAAAAAGAGTAAAGGTTATTTCGTCGTTTTGATTTAATTCTGAAAAAGCGGGAATGTTTGCTTTAAATTTTACAAGCGTTTTTCCTGTACCGGTTTTTATTTTACTAGGGCAATTAAATATTTTTTCTGGAAAGAATTTTTCAGCTATTATTGGTCGTAAAATTGATTTTGTACAGCCGGTATCGATTAAAAGTTTTATTGGGGGTTATTTATTTTTATGTAGGGTAAGCTATCGTTAATTTCTGTATGCATTTCTGCTATATCGGGTTGTCGTTCAGGCCGGTATTTGGAAAATTTGTGTAGCTATCTAAAAAGGTGTAGGGGTCATTGTATCCATCGTAAAATATTTCATTTTGGTTAAAATTAGAAATATCAATATTAGAATAATTATTTTCAAGCTCATATGTATTTTCGATTTGTTCATTATTTTGTGGAGTTTGGCCTGCAGCCTCATCGTATTGATTTGTATCGGTTTGTGATGAATCAAATTGATTATCAATTTGGAAAAGTTCTTGGGATACAAAATTACGCGGTCCTGTAGGTTTAAAATAATTATTTGTCTGATAAGGTGGTTGCCTTATAGTGGGATTTTAGAAGTTGTTGACATCGGTTCGGGTTTTGTATTTGGCACTTGCCCTGTGGGCTTAAAAACATTTTTTGGGGGCCAAATACTTCTTCGTTCGTAGGAAAACGTCTTTGTTGCATTGGTCTCGATTGTATTGGAATCGGTTGACTAGGAAATCTAAAGTTATGATTTTGATAAGCATTCTGGTTTTGATATACATTTTGATTTTGGTATAAATTCGGCGAATAATAATTTGGATTATTTTGTCGAACGTTTTGTATCGGTCTATGTATAAAATTTTGATTGTGATTTACATTTTGTTTTGGCTGTGCCTGCGGCAATGGCCTAAATAAATTTTGAGAGTACTGAAAATTTTCTTCTTCAGTTACCAACGTTATTGCCGTTTCTAAATTTTGTGGATTTCTTAGCCGAATAATACTTTGTAAATTTCCTGAAAGTCCACGAATAAAAGTTCTAAGAGTAATTTGTTCATATTGGCGTAAATAAATTATTTTTTCCTGTGCCGAAATTATATTAATTGGTATTGATGATAATTTTTGGGCTAATTTACTGCGTAAAATTTGAAGTCTTTTGGCAAAATCAAGAGCGCTTTCATTTTTATTTGGTCTAGCCATTAATAAATCTTGTTCAAGACATTCTAAATTTCGGTTATTTCCAAAACAATTTTCTAGGGCATTTTTAATAAGATCCCAAGTATTTAATTCGGTTCTGCAACCTACTAAAATTTGAGCTCTACCTATCAATTTTGTTTGTATTACACGAATTAAATAATTATTTAGGATATTATCATTATTTTGACCATAGGTCGCAAATAAGAAATCACAGGCTGATACAAAATTAGGTAATGTAATTGAATTACCATCAAAATTAGGGATTATATCAACGTACATTTTTAACATATTTAAATTGGGTTGTTGTTGTTGTTCTTGGGCCATTTTTTTGTTTTTTAAAGTTAACTTTTTGAAAAAATCGCCAACTAATTGGTTTATATCGTCTTCACTCATAAACTAGACAATGTTTTAGTTCTATTATACTAGTTCAAATTTTATTAAAATGATGAAAACAATGTATTTATTTATTAACAAATAAAATTTGTTTATTTCTTAAAAAAATTAAAAATTATTATTTTAATTTTATATATATATTTTTTTCGTTACTTGATATATTCTTTTTAATTGTATTAAAATAATCAATAATATTTTTAATTTTGGATATTTAAATCTTTGATTTTCTTTTGATCCTAATCCTAACTTAACTACGGGAACTTCCTATTCAGGGAAGGGATGTGAAAAACAGGAATACTTGGCACTTACCAATCAGAATATTGGCACTCAACCTTTTGCCTGTCTCACGGGATGATTCTCCACCACTCTCTGTACTGCGGGACTGATGGTCCTGAAGTCTGGATGTCTTCGGGATGGACCTGAAGTCTCGATGTCTTCGGGATGGTTCTGGTATCAGCACTAAAGGATTAAAATCCACGTTTTTCGCGAAAATCGGACCCGATGCCGTGAATTTTCACAAAACTGCACTGATCCTACCGACTGCGCCAGTTAAATGTTCAGTCTGCGCAAAGTACTTTTTAAAAAAACTTTATTTTATAAAAATACAGAATACAGGTTAAATCTAACGTTAACAATAGAGTTTAGGTGAAGAATAATTATACAATGCAAAGTGGGTCTTATTTATAAGTTCGTAATGCTGATTCTGCTTTTCGGGAATCTCGTGAGAACGGCGTCCAAATGGTGGTCACATAACTTGCATTAGTGCATTCGCACAAAATGGCGGATATTTATAATAAAGAGGAGCATTATCATAAATCCAAATACGAAAATAAACGAAATTGATTTTGGCCGTGTTCGAAATCGAAATACGTTTTTGATTTACGATTACGTATTTGTAGTGCACTCCATATCATGTTTTAATTGCTTCTACAGGGTGTCCCGTAATTAATTGGACATAGGTTAATGTAGGCATGAAAATAAAGCGTTTGAGCTCAATAGAGACATTTTGCACCTCTTAAAATAACAGACGTTTTTTAGCCTCCTTATGGTTATCGTTATTAAACATAACCATTACGGCAGCAGTTTAAGACAGAGATTTTGCAGCCTCTTTTTAAGAAATTTATCTTGCGTCTGCGCTTTCGACACATAACCTTATTTTTGCCTGTGGTTCACCGATTTTAAAGTTAACGAAAAATCAGTATTTACTTTTATTCTTCATAAGGTATAAATTGATATTTAAATATATGCAAACACTTCTGTTGATTTCGTTTTTTAAAGTAGATGCAAACAATACAGTATAAGCAAAACACAAAAAGTAAGGTTAGGTTTGGTAGTAGAATAAAAAGCAAGTGTGGCAAATTGTAACATCTAAATTAATTACTGATTTAGAATATCCGTAAAAGTGCAAGTCCTTTTGAATTTCTTAACACTATTTGATTTTTATTACTGCTATAGATTTTTCGCTAATTAGAGACTTTGTATAAATGATATTTTAATTAATACGGCAATAAAATTTTAACCTTTTAAATAATTGATATTAAAATTTCTACAATCCGGCAACCACGCAGTTTAACAATAACAATAACGATAACGATAAGCTCTTCGGTATTCATCCGTAATTAAAGGAGTCCGGAATGGTTAATAACGATAACGGATCATGTTTGCGTTACTGCGCAGTCTCAGAATAACGTTAACCACAACGGAATTGCAAAATAAGGGGTGCAAAATGTCTCTAATATCGCTTAGCAAAATGTTGTTGGTTTTCGTTCTACAGGGTGTTAAACCATTTAGTAAAATATCTCGGAATCCACTGGACAAAATAAAGTAAAATTCGGTGTACTCTTATTATTTGGAATGACGAACACGAGTTTGATATCTATTTTGCCATTCCCACTAGATGGCGCCACATACAATAACATTAATTTATTAAAATGGTCATAACTTTTTGACCTCCCTGTATGCACATTTGCGAGTGGAAATAATAAAACAGCATTTAATTTTAGTCAAAAAAGGTATATATCTTTGATTTCCACAAAATAGACCGTTTTTAAAATAAACGACACTGGACACTGTATATCAAAAACAGTTGCAATATTTTTCAAGTATACTTTTTTGTGCAAAAAAATGAGAAAAACTAAAATTAAATTACACCAAGGCAAAAAAATTTATGACACCTTGAACCTAAGCTAGAGATGGCAACGACATATCGATTATTGTCAAATATCAATATATCGGAAATCAAATATCGATAATCTTATCGATATACCAATATCGAATATTTTGGATATTTGTTTTAAATGAGACAAACTCAGAAGCGTTTTTTTCACTTAAATTTTTTAAATCCGTAAAAAATGTACGGTAAAATTTAAAAAAAATAATAAAGCATCAAGCTAGTTTTTACTATTATGTCATATTTATTTACCCACTACCTATTAAGACAAAAAAAATTAATAAACAATTTTTTTTAAATCTTCGGACAATCCACGAAGGCTGAAAGCCTAAATATTAACGTACCGTGGGTGTCTTAAGCAAGGTAAGAGAAAGTTTGTTAACACTGGACTTAAAAACTTGAAGATTTGGGGAAGAAGGAAAGACCTCTGCTGGCAGTAGCTTCCACAGTCTAGAAACTCTAGGGATAAAAGAACGAACGAAATGGGAAGTTCGGGACCCGTCCAGTTGGACCATATAGGGATGCATACGTGCGGCACCACGAGTTTCTCTGTTGGGAGCTGCAAGAGGAGGGACTATAGAGGATAATTCGTCGAAGCAGAAGCCGTAAAAGTATTTATAAAAGAGCGATAGATCTCCCACAGCTCGACGATGGGCAAGAGAATGAAGTCTTTGAGTAAGTAAAGGATCATTAATAGGACGAACAGCTATTCTTTTAATGGCATCAAGAATGCTGAGGGTTGTAGCGGCTGCCATTCCCCAGACATGAGAATAATATTCCAGAGAGGGTCGAATTTGGGACACATACAAAGTGTATAAATTGGAAGAAGAAAAATACTTTTTGGCTCGGAAAAGAAATCCAAGCTTTTTTGAAGCTGCGGTGGCTATAGATACAATGAGTTTATGCCAGTTTAGGTTATTCTCAAATGTGACGCCCACAAGGTTGAATGTGCCCCCTGCTGCAAAACCTGACCACTCATAAGCAAAGGGTGAGTTTATGATGATTTTTTTCGCGACAAGAAACATGATTGTGTTTTGGAAGAATTAAAATTAACGAGATTTTTGGCGCCCCAATCAGTGCTGTATTAACCATTAGGCTGAATAGGCTACAGCCTAGGGCGCCATGAAAAAATAGGCGCCAGACAGGGGAGTTATAGGCGCTAGACAGGGGAGTTTTTAAAAAGTTTATTTTGGGTGGGGATTTTTGGTGACTAATTTTTCTGTGAATTAGGTGCTTTGGAATGAAATAGGCGCAAAAAAGAAGGGATTGACCTTTTTTTTCTTTTTTTTGGTCATCAAAATTATTTTGGGTGGTGAAGTAAGGCGCCTAGCACTCAAAATAGGCGCTACGGAGAAAACGACCTTTTTTTTGGTGGAAAATAGGCGCTCCGGGAATAATAGCCTAGGGCGCCTCAAACAGTTAATACGGCCATGGCCCCATTCCAATATCAAATTGAGATCCTGTGAAAGAGATATCTGCATCGCCCTGCGTTTGCTTTCCAAGTCGGGTTGAAAGATTGGTTGGAGAATCTGAAAAGTGGACTGAACGGTGCTATCGTCAGCATAACTATGAATGGGATTGGTTGTGGAAGAAAGAAAGTCGTTGATGCGAAGAAGAAACAAAGTTGGTTCTAGTACTGAACCCTAAGGCACTCCAGTATTAATTTTGTGAAAGCTTGAAGAGTGGCCATCAACAATGACTGATATACGTCGATTAGAAAGATAACTGGAGAGCCAACAGCAGAGTTTAGTTGGAAGACCGTAGGCGGGAAGGTTATTGAGAAGTGCGTCATGCCAGACCTGGTCAAAAGCTTTAGATATATCAAGAGCAACGATCTGGAATTCACCTAGAAACTCAAGAGACTTGTTCCAGTTGTGTGAGACGAAGGAAAAAATATCTGCTGTAGATCTCTTGGGACGAAATCCGTATTGCCTGTCATATAAAATTTTATGTTTTTAAATACCTAAGAATTTGCGAGTTAATGGATTTCTCCATTACTTTACAAAGCATATAAGAAAATATATTGATATTTTTTTCTCTCTTAAATATCAATATACCGGGTATTGCTCCGTCGAGCGGGACATAGGGAATCCCATGTAAATTTGGAAGTAGTCAAATATTGACTCCCCAATTATTTTTGAAAAAATGCTATTAGGACTTATTGAAGAGCACAGTAAGTTCCACCCAAAATGAAAATTTGAGCATTTTTCAATCAACCAGTAAAGAGTAAACTGCTTAATACTTCTGCAACGTAGTATCTCATTATGCACCCTGTACTCTAGAAATCAACAATAAAAACACCATATCGATTTATTAGTGACAATTTGGATCATTAATTTATAATGTCATTGCCAAAACTGAACAATTTTATACGCGAATTTCAAAAGAATCCTCGCATTTCATTTTAGTTCAGCTAATTCCAACACATGCACTCACAGTTACGCAAGACAATAAAACAATTTTTTATACATTTAGAAGTCAATTTATGACGAAAATATCAGGATATAATCAAATGCTCAAATATTCCTCCATTAACTGCCAGACAATAACCCAAACGATTATAAAACTTATTTCTTACGTTGGCTAGTTGGTACATTGATATTCTGGCACATTCAGCGGAAATAGCATTCCTTAGCTGGACTAAATTTTCATGTTTTTTATTGGTAGCTTAGTTTTTAAATGTCCCCATAGAAAAATCGTTTGGCGAAAGATCACGTCGATTTTCTTTACATTTGCAATTATGAATTACTGTGCCTGTAGTTTTTTATCGTCCGTTCTATTGTCGATTTACTTAGTATTGGCCTATTGGGAAAATAAGCTGCAAACATGTCCGCTACTCTTCGATAACTATTTGCCTGGTAAAACCATTTTATAATAGTAATTTTTTCTTGATTTAAGTAGTTCATTATTTAAGAATGATGTGACATTGATCTGACAACTTGAGAGTAAGAGGTTAAATAATTTTTCTAGTATTTTATTATAAACTTCTAATAATACAAGGCGGGTAAGAAGATAGGAGATTCGTAACTTATTTTAGCATTTATCTTTTAGCTTGCGGAATGAGAGGAGCTGAAATTTGTACACTGGGTACAACTTTTCGTGCTCTTTAAAAAATTCTAATTATATTTTCTTCTAAAATAATTAGGGGAGCCAATATTGGACCACTTCAAAATTTATATGGGATTCCCTGTGTCTCGCTCGACGGAGCAACACCCGGTATAGCTCTTTAATATATCTAATAATCGATATTAGCCAAAACGATATTTATCGATATCGATATGTCGATGTTTTTTTATTTGACATCCCTATACACACGCCTATTGTAATTCTATTTTACTGGGCTATAATTGCTTTATTAAACAGTGTTAGTTTTCATTAGTTTTAATAACGCCCTACAGCAATTTCCTGTTTTTCATCAATTTTTACAAAAACTGCATCGAAAATAAAAATACAAAATTATAACAAACGAACGCATCGCAAGTAATTTAATTTCAATCGAACAAATATTTGTAAATTGTGAAATTGATACTGATACAAAATAATAAAATTATTCGAAAGTTTGATTTTCCCAGAAAATGTGTATTTGTTTTGTTTCTGTAGAGTTTAAAAAAATAGTTAAATTTTAATATCAGAATTGAATTTTTGGGTTTTTGTTATATACAAGGTACTAATACTCTTAAGCAAATTTTACACCTGACAAGTAATTGATCAATTTACAATTCTTTGTAAAGTAATGGAAAAATTAATTAATTCACAAATTCTTAAGTACATAGAAAAACACAAAATTTTGCATGGCTGGCAGTATGGATTTCGCCACAAAAGATCTACAGCAGATCTTCTTTCCTTCGTATCACACTGTTGGAATAAGTTTCTTGAGTTTTTAGGTGAGTCCCAGATCGTTGCTCTTGATTTATGCAAAGCTTTTGACCAGGTCTGGCATGCTGCACTTCTTAATAAACTTCCCTCCTATGGTTTTTCAACTAAACTCTGTACTTGGCTCTCTAGTTATCTATCTGATCGACGTATATCAGTTATTGCGGACGGCCATTCTTCAAGCTTTTACCAAGTTAATGCTGGAGTGCCTCAGGGCTCAGTACTGGCACCAACATTGTTTCTTCTTCACATCAACGACCTTCTCTCGTCCACAACTAATTCCATTCATAGTTTCGCTGACGATAGGAAAACAAACGCAGAGCGATGCAGATATCTCTTTCGCAGGATCTTAATTTAATATTGGATTGGGGCGCTAAAAATCTCGTCCATTTTAATGCATCCAAAACACAATCGTGCTCCTTGTCGCGAAAAGAGTCATCAAATACTCATCCTCTACTTATGAGCGGCCAAGTTTTACAGAGCAAAGACACCTTTAATCTTGTGGGCATCACATTTGAAAGTAACCTTAACTGGCATAGACACATTGTATCTATAGCCACGGCAGCTTCAAAAAAGCTTGGATTTCTCTTTCGAGCCAAAAAGTATTTTTCCGCTTCTAATTTATCCACTTTATATGTGTCCCAAATCCGACTTCCCTTGGAATATTATTCCCATATCTGGGGCATGGCGTCCCCCACAACCTTAAGCATTCTTGATTCTATTCAAAGAAGAGCTATTCGTCTCATTAATGATCCTTCACTTACAGAAAGGCTTCCCTCTCTTGCCCATCGTCGGGCTGTGGGGGATTTATCGCTATTTTAGAGGTACTTTCATGGCTTCTGCTCTGAAGAATTGTCCAGTATAGTTCCACCACTCACGGTTCCCAACAGAGAAACTCGTGATTCCGCGCGTATGCATCCCTATACGGTCCAACTGGACAGGCCCCGAACATCTCACTTTGTTCGTTCTTTTATCCCTAGAGTTTCTAGTATGTGGAACCTGCTGCCCGCGGAGGTCTTTCCTTCCCCCCAAATCTTCAAGTATTTAAGTCCCATGTCAACAAACTTCCTCTTACCTTGCTTAAGACACCCACGGTACGTTAGTATTTAGGCTTTAAGCCTTCGTGGTTTGTTCAAAGATTTAAAAAAATTAGTTGATCAAGTGCTTATTTAAGTAAATTCAGAAAGAAATAGTGCCTGGGCGACTAATAAAATGAACCTTATGATAAGAACCCTTTTAAACCTTTTTAGAGGGTTTCCTCTTGACGAGTCTACCACAGTAGGGAGAGATGAGGCATTTTGCATCCACCGTCCACCGGTGGAGCTTATTATCTCAAGATCTCTGACGTCATTCGAAATTTAGGAATCTTGCGCAACGCGTTATTTAGGGCGTGGTCCCTACTATCTGTCAAACCATAAATGTCATCTGTCACCTGTCAAATGTCACCTGTCACCTGTCATATGTCAAAAATCACGTGGTTAGGAAAATGGCTGCCATGCGTAGGATACTTGCGCTATGGTCATAAATTGATTTGCGCAAACGCGAAAATTCCAAGTCATACCGTTCGGGCACTATCGACTAAAATCGTTATTTAACCTTGATGATGAGTCATTGGCGCGCGGTTTAAATTTTTTAAAAATAGTGTAACGTCATACCTATCGAATAGCGAAAACCGCATGACGCCATCTTTAGCCATAAGGGCGCTACAGCTGTTTAAAATATGGCGAGAGACACCAACCAGCGATTAGGACGGTAACCCTATAGCAAAATTAACCATAGCGGCCTTATTATTAAACTTAGAATAATGAAACTTGAACAAAGAATAGTTGCTAACGGCAAATAATTCCAAGGTCAAACTTGTCGCATGATAATCCTAAAATTCTACGGCCCCCGGCACTCCGGGCCCTCCGCTTAAACCATCGGTTTAAGCGGAGGGCGTAACAAAACGCATGCGGTGAAAAAATGACGCGATTCGCCGAACGGTTCGCAAAGCGGTTCGCAGGACGGCTCGCGGGCGCAGGCGCAGAACGCTATAATTATTATGTTAGTATTGAATATTCACGCGCTTCAACTGACCAATCGCAGCACAGTTGTCAGAAGCCTCGATGACGTCATACTCAACAATTACATAGTACCTACTATTTTGCACGGTTAGCGTAAGAATTCATTCTCATACCAAACGCCTAACCGTCCCTGTTTAAGCGCATGCGCATAACCGTACACAGAGGTGTTACAATTTTAAACTTCCAAAAAGGCTTTATACGGAATATTAATACCATTAAAAATATCACTTAATAAAGAATTTAGTACGCCTATGGCCAAGTAGACTCACCCATTCTATATTTATACGTTATCTAGCCACGTTCCTCAGATAAGAACTTGAAAGGTCGAGTTCAATGTGAAAAACATCGAATATCATTTGATAACCGTCACCCAGTCACTGTGGAAGTGAAATCTTGCGTTATAATTTTTTGAATTTTTGTGAATATTTTGCAGTTAATACAATAAAACATGTAAGTACCTATTATTTTAAATATTAAAAATACTGCATGCTGTTTTTACGTTCTAAAAAATCATTATTATAGGGTATTAGGTAAAAAAATACTTGAAAATATTGTCTATAAAAGAAAGTTCCGGAAAAATTACCGTTTTGGCTATTTGCATAAATATTTTACGTACCATACTAAAGAATTATTAAGTGAAAACCTGTTTATTGCTTATAAAATTAAATAATTTCGAAAATAAATATATGTTAGAGTCTTTAGAATTCAGTCATAAGAATGCCTAAATAATTAAAAAAATATCATAAATAATCCGATATAAAAAATGTAAAAATAATATAATTAGAATAATTTTGAAAATAAATATATGTTAGGGCCTTTAGAATACACCCATATTATTTAATAAATAATAGTTAAAAACATGTTTTTTACTTTGTAGTGATAAACTCTTTGTAATAAAAAATTATTTTATAATTTTTAGTTTGGCTGCATATAAAAGCGTGTTTTTTTAGTTTTTAAACTATTATTTATTTTTCATTTTTGGTTTGATATATCAATTAGTTTTTTAAAAATAAATGCTTCAGTTTATTCACTAAAAATTCCTTCACCATTTTGTCAAGAGGTATAGTCAATTAACAACTCATTAAGCTATGCATCAATTAACCTTGCGCATTCGCCATAATTAAAAAACCTCCGGGAGAGTTTATTATTAAGTACATATTTCAACATATAACTCTAAAATGTATTTAGATGATAGATATTAGTCCTAAACACTAATAGTATTGTTTTAATTTTTTAGAAAAATGTTCAAGTGTGATTTTTGTTCCCGTACATTCTCCCGAAAAGACGCTCTTAAACGCCATGGCGACTGTCGGACCACAGTCAAAATTTGCGACAAGTGTGGGGCCATTTTCAAGTCGGAGGGGGCCATCCAACGTCATCAGAGGGAAAAACATCCAGCCCCCAAAAGACAAGCAGAAGCCCCACTAGCCATGACGCGTAAGAAGGCTAGACTTGTCCTAACAACCGGTAAGTTTTTATGTTTTATAAATTATTTTTTAACATTTGTAGACGTAACTGTAATTTTTAAATTATTTTTCATGTTTTAAATAAACATACAAAATTTTAATTTTTTAATATTTGAATAAGCATACCAAATTTTATTTTTTTATATTTGAATAAGCAAGCTAATATTTATTATTATTTTTACAGAGCCGTCGACATCCACTAGACATTGCGGGGTGTGCAACTTGGACATGCCTTCACCCAAATATCAAGGACATTTGCGCACCCTGCAGCATAGGACCAAATGTTGCGTGGAGCAGGAGGAAGCTGGAATACAGTTAGTTAGAACGTCTTTTAGAAGCCGAATTGCGACATACCGACTAACATCGAAAGAGGACCCCACCAACGTGAAAAGATTTACGGAATCCCTTAACTCCAATTTCGTCAAGTTGGTGGGGAAACAGATACAACAATTTGAAAACCTTAAGGTCGGTGTGGAGCTTTTCGGCCGCTTCCTCCTGCAGTCAAAAGAGGAGGCCGAGGTCAAGTCGTTTAACACTAAATTTCGGGTGGTGAACGGGAACACCGATCTGGAGGAGCTGTTTGCCCAATTTGTAGCCATTATGGACAAAAAGGCCCTAGAGTTTCAAGAAAAAGATAGTGGTGAGTAACAATTTTAACGAATTATTTATTTGCAGCTTTTAGCCCGGTTCCAGACACCCGACTTCTTATTTACAGGTTTTAACTCGTTTATAACATCATGAATCAGCATTTATTTACAGGTTTTAACTTGTCTACAAAGCCATGACACAGCATTTATTTGCAAGTTTTAAAATTAGTGATGACTCATTATCATTTATTTACAGGTTTTAACTCGCATACAGCTACATGACTCAGCATTTATTTGCAGGTTTTAAAATTAGTGATGACTCATTATTATCATTTATTTACAGGTTTTAACTCGCATACAGCTACATGACTCAGCATTTATTTGCAGGGTTTAAATCGTTTACGATGACTCATTATCATTTATTTGCAGGTTTTAACTCGTTTAAACGAATATTTAAACATTTTTTCTTTTTATAGGTTGGGCCTTGCAACAGCTTCTCCATTTAGACTTAAGCATAAATAAGTTTAACCCAATGAAGGCTTCCTCATACATACCGCTGCCTAAAGAGATTGAAAGAAAGTTAGCTGTCCTAAACATTCAGAATCATGATGAAAAATGTTTCATGTGGTCAGTCTTAGCCCACCTACATCCAGTTGATCGAACCCAAAATGCAAATAGAGTCGCGAACTATTCGCCTTATGAGAACGAGTTGGATTTTACAGGTATAGATTTTCCTATGAGGCTTAAAGATATTCATATATTCGAACAACTTAACACTATTTCTATCAATGTTTATGGTTTAGAAAATGTTTTCGAAAACGGTAAAAATAGTGTTGAAGTTGTTGGTCCTTTATACTTAACCAAATCTCGAAAACCGACGCATGTTAACTTGTTATTAATCAGTGATGATTATGGAAATAATCATTACTGTTTAATAAGAAGCATGTCTAGGCTGATTTCAAGTCAATTATCTGGTCGTCACGGTGCTAAATATTTGTGCGATGGATGTTTGGTTTATTTCAGTACCGAAAACGGTCTTAAAGCCCATCAGGCGCATGATTGTAACCATGTTGCAGTTAAATTACCTACAACAAATTTGCGCAAGGATAAATATGGCAAAGACGTACCCGAGAATATACTTAAATTTGAAGATTTCGAGAAAAAATTAAAAGTACCTTTTGTTGTTTACGCAGATTTTGAAACTGTTGTAAAGCCCGTTGAGATAGAGCAAAATGAGCTGAGCCCTGATGAATCGTATACAATTAAAACACACAAACATATGCCTTACTCTTTCGCCTACTATATTAAATGTGCTTTTGACGACTCTAAATCTGTTTTTAAGACTTATAGGGGTACTGACGCTAGTGAAAAGTTTATAGAGTTGTTGGAGGACGATTGTAAACGGCTCTACAATGACTTTATAAAAATCACAAAGCCTATGACTCCTCTAACGCCTCAACAACAGATTGAGTTTAATACGGCGACAATGTGTCATATTTGCGAAAAGCCTTTGAATGTAGAAGACGAAAAAGTAAGAGATCATTGTCATTTAACCGGTTCTTATCGGGGTCCAGCTCACTCTATTTGTAATGTGAATTACAAGGTGCCAAAATTCGTACCGATTTTCTTTCACAACTTGTCCGGCTTCGATTCCCATCTGTTGATTAAACAGCTGGCTACTGAAGAGGAAAAGTTAGACGTCATTGCCCAAAATAAAGAAAGGTACATTTCCTTTACCAAACATGTTTTGGTCGATAGCTTTGAAGTGGAAAAAGGTCGTGAACAAAAGGTATTTTTAAAGTTGCGATTTTTGGACAGTTTTCGTTTTATGCCAAGTGGCCTAGATAAATTAAGTCAAAATTTAAAACCGGAACAGTGTCGCGAAGTTAGGAAGTATTTCCCTAACGAAGAACAATTTCAGTTAATTCGACAGAAGGGCGTCTTTCCATATTCGTATGTGGATGATTTTTCAAAATTAGACGACACCAAACTACCATCGCATAAAGATTTTTATAATGACCTTAAAAAAGAGGACATCAGTAAAGATGATTACAAGCGTGCTTGGAATGTGTGGAATTTATTCAAATGCGAAACTTTAGGTCAATATTCAGATGTTTATTTAAAATCCGACGTATTATTGTTAGCTGATGTCTTTGAAAATTTCAGAGATGTATGTATGAATGTCTATGGGCTGGACCCGGCCAACTTTTATACAAGTCCGGGTCTGTCTTTTCGAGCGCCTTAAAGTATACTCAAATTGAGCTAGAGCTACTCACAGACATTGATATGATACACTTTCTGAAACGCGGTATTCGCGGAGGAGTCAGTCAATGTAGCGTTAGAAAAGCATTTGCGAATAATAAATTTTTACCTCATTACAACGCTGCTAAACCTACCTCCTACATTATGTATCTGGACGCTACCAATTTATACGGGGCGGCCATGTCTCAATATTTACCAACTGGTGGCTTTAAGTGGTTAGAGGAGTCAGAAATTCAAAATTTCGATTTAAAAAGTATCGCGAAAAATTCAAACACCGGGTATATTTTGGAAGTCGATTTAGAGTATCCGAAAGATTTGCATTACCTCCACAACGAACTACCCTTTTGTCCAGAGTCCATCGCTTCGCCATTGTCAAAAAATAAAAATATAACTAAATTAATCCCAAATTTGGAAAATAAGACAAAATATATTATTCATTATCAAAATTTGCGACAATGTTTAGACCATGGGCTTAAGCTCGCCAAAATTCACCGCGTACTAAGTTTCGATCAATCTCCTTGGCTTAAAAAATATATTGACTTGAACACGGCAAAAAGAAATCAAGCTAAAAATAAGTTTGAAAAAGATTTTTTCAAACTTATGAATAATGCCGTGTTCGGAAAAACGATGGAAAACGTGGAGAAAAGAGTAGATATAAAACTTGTCACCCACTGGGGAAAATGTTGGTAGGAGATTAGGGGCAGAAGCGTTGATCGCTTGAAACCACATTTTAAAAACATGTCACAAAAACAAAAAGTCACATATAATAAACCTATTTATGTAGGTTTTAGTATCTTGGATATTTCCAAAACTATTATGTATGACTTTTGTACGGGTACATTAAGCCTAAATATGGCAACAACGCGGTCTTACTTTACACTGATACCGACTCCTTAATTTTACATGTTGAAACAGAAAATTTCTATAATGACATGCGCGAAAACTTGGATAAATTTGACACGTCCAACTACTCACAGGATAATCCACATAACCTTCCTGTAAACGAATCTATACTTGGCAAAATGAAAGATGAGTATGCAGGAAAAGTTATTTGGGAATTCTTTGGAACCGGGGCGAAAGCATATTGCGTAAATGTTGAAGGTCAGTTGACTAAAAAGGCCAAAGGCGTTCCCGACTACGTCACCAAAAATCTCTAACGCTTGAGGATTATAAGCTGGCGGTTGACGTAGAGGGAACGCAAATACACCGAGAAATGTCAACTTTCCGCTCACATTTACACGATATGTATGTCGAGCTGAAAAATAAGGTAGCGCTGTCTTACGCGGACGACAAGCGCTTCATTATACCCGATTCCGAGTACACGCTTGCTTGGGGTCATCAAGATTTGGTTTTGTATCAGGAATCATAGGAGAATCTTATAAGACTGATCACGGCAGCTTTCTTTATTTTAATTTCTTTTGGCAGCTAGAGCCTTTATTGGGTTTTTAGGTTAGGTATTTATTTTTATGTATTTATTCTTAGGTTAGGAAATATTTTTTATATACAATGTTAGATTATTAAGTTTTAGGGTATGTATTTATTTTTGTATTTATTGTTAGGCTAAGAAATATTTTTTATATGCAATGTTAGATTATTAAGTTTTAGGTTATGTATTTATTTTTGTATTTATTGTTAGGCTAAGAAATATTTTTTATATGCATTGTTAGATTATTAAGGTTTAGGTTAGGTATTTATTTTTGTATTTATTGCTAGGTTAAGTATTTATTGTATTTATTTTATATGTATTATATTATTATATTTCTGTATTTAAGCTAAGAATAAATTTTATATACATTGCTAGGTTAAGAGTACCCATTTTATACATTTATTTAACTTAATAAATATTGGTTTATTTTCTACTTCTATTGTATTATTTCTAGGTTAAGAAAACAAATATTAAGTTACAAAAAATTTATTGTTTATTTCATACAAGT
Organism: Listronotus bonariensis; assembly: GCA_014170235.1. Taxonomy (NCBI): domain Eukaryota; kingdom Metazoa; phylum Arthropoda; class Insecta; order Coleoptera; family Curculionidae; genus Listronotus; species Listronotus bonariensis. The sequence continues at coordinate 228,052 of JACEGR010000496.1, read as the reverse complement.
CATATTTATGAGACACAAAATCTAACAATTCAGGCTTATCTAAATATAACGATTCTCCACTATCCAAATCCGTAATCATCATTCCTTGACTTTCTTCCTCATGCCAATAGTTAATATTGTAAGCACCAATTTTAAAGTCTTGATCTATCCAAGTGTTGTTTACAAGATCCAGCAACTCCAAGAACTCTTCAAACTCCTGATGGGAAAAGGGAAATACAGGTCCCTTCTGATAAGTAAGTACAACTTTATTATTACCATACAAAACTCTTATAGCATCGCCAACGTCATAAACTCGTACGGGGGTGATTCTTTTAGTAGTCATTTTTTCAAAGCCAATCTTGCAAATAATTTTAACATATACTTTTTGTCTTGATAAACTTTAATATCTTTTTTAACTTTTTAACACGACTTAAATGCGCGTCAATTGCAGCGACCGTCTTGCTCATTGGCTGAAGCTAAACTAAAGAAATAAAACACAAAATTATCGATTTTATTCATTTATTGAGGGTAAAAGATTAAATATATAATCATACAATATATAGGCATTCTTAACACTACATGCACAAATATCTAAACTATGATAAGAACAAGAAGTAACATTTTTAGGTAATTTTGGGACATTTGCTACAAATTCTAAATTTACAATAGTAGGTAAATCAAATTTCATTTCTTTAAATGTCTTAATTAAAAAATACTTCTTTAAATGACCCTTAACATAGATGACGTCAACGTCTCGCAGATTCTTGTAAATGATAGAATACAGCTGATCATAATTCCATTCGCCATAGTTGTAATGGATCCCATGATGGTTACCATACAGATATTTTACTTGCTTCTTTTGATCTTCAGTCAGTTCATGCCACGGTATAAGTGGTTTAAAAACATAACCAAACATTTGATTTCCATCATAAATAGCTAGTTCTTTTGCATAAAATTCGGGTGTAAAACAGCCTTGAACGTCAACCACGGCGAACTTCATTGCGCAAGAGCTAATCGGTAAATGATTACAAAATGTCGCGCACCTGACCACTTAAAGCTTGATATTCCAAGACGCGATCATGTACGATGAGACAAAAGGCCCGCGAATCTTGAGAAAAATTTTCCGAACTTTGAAATTCTAATTTAACATCGATCGTGTTACTTTTTAAAGCTTCATTTTGCTTGGAGCAATCGATAACGAAAATAGCTCTGCTGGCAAACTTTGTAAAGTCTATAAGAGGTTCGCTAAACTGCTTGCCCAAGTAGGATTTTTGAAATTCCGTATACATCCGATAGACTTCAGTAAATTGCCGGTTTGAAAAGTTAAGATTTAGCGCTTCATAAGGATAGGATTCGGAATTTAAATAGAGCTTGACATCGGTAATGTTTAAATTGTCGAGGTACGTACAATCACTCGCAAAATTATCTTTCCGATTCTTCATAAAAATACAATGACGTAGCGAGCTCGTTCAGACATTGTTTTAACCGTCCAAATATCTCGTTTCGTAGTTCTCAAAGCCGGAAGCTCGTGTAATTCCCAATGGCGGTATGCGATAAATATAGGTTTATTTTTAGCAATATCATCCAAAAGCCTTAATTTTACGGCATCGCTCGGATAAATATGCCTAACTTTTAACTCGACAGTACTAAGTGTTATATTAGCCTTTTTCGTTGGAACTTCATTCACGCCTGCAGTCGTGATGTAACAATTATAATCATGTCTTGCGCGAACGAGTTTAAGCTTTTGTTTTCCCATGACGACATTTTTATAGTCGGCAAACACGCCAAGTAAAAAACCGAGCGGAATACGTAGACTGAACTGTTTAGAAGTTTCATCCAAAGTTTTAAGAGTACCACTAGGCCAATTCCATCCAGCCATATCTAACGCTTTACTTTCTTGCTCGTTTAGACAAAGCATACTCTTAACCATGCTTACAATGCCAGGATCACGAATTCTTTCAATCTCCTTGCCATTAACTTCATAGGTAATCGATTCAAACAGAAAAGCTCCCATATTATTGGTTAACGTACAAGTACCTTTCTTGGTAGCGTCTGCTTCTTCTTCGAATTTACCTTCAATGTAAAGCTCAGCACTACCCATATCGAGAAATACATCTTGCTGATTGATGACAATTTCAATTTCGTCACTATTGTTGAAAGATTTGGTAAACGGATGATAGGTGTGCCACTCTTCTCGAATGACCGATTCATCACTGTGAACTTGTCTGAATATTTGTAGTTTTTCCGACATGATAGCGATACTTGGAGCTTAGAGAATGCAAAAATGCTATATTCACAGACGTGAGTGTTCCCTTTGAAGGATCACGGACGAATGAAGTGCCTGACGTAGTGTCAGTGCTTAAGTAGTTGTTAAACACTAAAACCATACTGACGTCTAAGTTCTAGCCTGATTACAACTTCTTCACCGCGAAAATTAACCGGTTTCGAGTCTTGATCCAAGAGTGTAAGTGTAATATTGTCAATTTCCTTGCGATTAACCGGTAGAAAAATCAAATTTCTCGGTTCGATATTTATACTGTAACCAGGGTCAACTGTTGGCGTAAATTCGTACAGCGTATGCGAAGGATTACTTGTATAATAAGACCCTGAAATAATGTTGCACTCGACTCGTATCGAAACAACTTGTATAATATCTACGGGAAGATCCGATTCGTGTAAAGTGTTTGCTTTCAACACTCTAGGAGAAAATCCCAGCAATTTACCAATACTATCTTTTGGTTTAAAATTTATTTCGTAAACACTCTTCAATTCGCACTTTAACGTATTATTGTTTGGTTTTATTAATAACACTCGATTTTTCTCTTCTTTCGTAGCGGTCTCGGAATCAAGAAGATGCTGCTGCAAATAATTGTTAATATCTTCCAATTCGTATGAACCAGTGGGAATTTCCAACACCTTTTCCTGCTTTTGCTGATCGGTGTAATAGAGTTTATTTTTACCCGGTTCGATATTCGGAATAGAATTCCAAGTATTTAGCGAAATGAGCGCTAACGAATAATCGTTTTCTGAATCAAGCCTAATGGGCGGTGTAAAGACTGCCTCAAGAGAATGAGAACGACCTTTCAACGTGAACGTCTGAGACATGACTGACGTCAGCGACAGCTCACACTCTTGTTTTATAGTTTTTTATTGTAAAGAAATGCTAAAGTCAAATGACCACAATTTGTTGTATCATAATTTTGATACTGATCATAGTTGAAGTATATTTTACACTTTTTAACATATTTAACAAACTCCTTTGGAGGTTTCAAATTGCCAAAACTATCGAAATAAATAACTTTGCTGCCATCTTTCTTGTAAGCTACCCAATGCGTACCGACACCTACGTTTCGATCTAAATTTATCACGCCACACTCTTTGCGTTTAGGCGATTTTGGTAGAGTATCACGCATAAAAACGCCTCTAAAATTTGGTATTTTTAACAAAGAAGAATAATGTTTAATATCATGATCGGTTAGCGGTCTATCAGGCAGCTTTATTGGTAGTTTTTTGGCATCTTTTTCAAGTATAAGCCAAGTCCTTGTTTATATTTTTTCAAATAGAGGCCACTGCCTTTTTTGCCCAGTGCTATCGCCTCCATTGTTTCGTTATGCCGTTGCGACTCCTTTAATTTAGCCGCAGCATTTTTAGCGCTGTTTACGGCATTCATTACGCCTGCAGCTCCACCGCTAAGTGCTCCCAAAGCGCTAAGCCCTGCGAATATCGGGATTAAAGGAAGAATACCGCCAATTTTAGGCACAGGTATTACTCTCGGTATGCGGATTTTTCTACGTCCTCCAAGACTTTTTACCGATAATCGTGCAGCTTTCAACACTTTGCTATAATTTTTGGCGCCTTCACCAATATGTTTAAACTGTTTTTTAATCTTTCTAACGCACGAGGAAAACGGTTTTTGCAGACTCCTGCACCAATCTTACGTTTTACCTTCATAGCGTTAGTTACGAACCAAGCCGCACTCTTTTCGCCCAAACTAGAATCTTTTGCCTTTACTCGATCCCAAGCTCTATACTCTAATTTCCTATCGGCTGAATGTCTTTGAGTTAAATCTTTGCTTTGCGCGTAGGAAATATCGTGATCGCGGCAATGGCTATCAAGCTTATTTATTGGCGGATCACCTCGAGCTAATCTTTCTGCAAGTTTTGTGCCTGGACCACAATATGAATAACCTGGTAAATGAAGTTCGACTGGCAGCTTGTTAATGACTGTATTTAAGACACCTGCACCCTTCAACGTTCTCATTACAACTAAAGTCATCCGAGGGTGTGGACTACTCTTATAGTCATGCGCAAAGAGAAACAAAAGATTGGTATTAATATCGGTAATTTTGATTTACGTTTAAAAAACCAAACACTCGTCATGGTCGTCTTTTTCCCAATACGATAAGAGCTTTGATATGCGGGCCTAGTAATTGTGGAAAACCAATGTTTTGCTAAGTCTCTTGGTAGATCCAAACGGGTTAAAATTTCAACACGTGTATGTTTATTCGAAATCATTACTGCAGGAAAAATACATGTTTTTACAAGCGGCTCTAAACCAGATTGTTGGTGTAAAATTTTTCGGATTTAGCGAGAACGATGACGTCATCGATCCAGCGCTTGCTAAACCTCACTCTATATTCATTTTCGATGATGTTGCTTGTGAAAACAGGATAAAATAAGAAATTATTTTTGTATGGGACGTCATAGTGAAGTTGATTCTTTTTATTTGTGTCAGACTTATTCGAAAATACCTAAACAACTAGTGCGTGATAATGCCAATATGCTTGTGTTATTCAAACAAGATGATACCAACTTGAAACATATTTACGATGATCATGTTACAACAGATATATCGTTCGACAAGTTTAAACAGGTTTGCAGTGAGTGTTGGCGAGAAAATTATGGTTTCTTAGTCATTGTTAAAGATTGTGATTTAACCAAAGGAAGATATCGCAATAAATTCGACACCTTTATAATACCCTAACATGCGAGTGGTCAGTTAGTATAACTGGTGACGTCATAGGATACAGACCGGTTTAAAATACCGCATACCGGTTTTCAATACCGCCTACCGGTTTAGGAAGACGCTCTGTTAACAGTTCTCAACCATGGATCTGAACAAGTTAGACAAGGATGTAAAGCGTAAAATAATTGAAGCTTCCAATAGTATTCGAAAAAAGTATCTGGCACTAAAGTTGGAGAGAAACGAAGAAGATGAGGCGCTTAATAAGTTTTTAAAACCAATTACCGAGCCGCTTAATAAACTAGCAGTAGTTAAACGCAAGAGTCCTAAAACTTTGCTTAAACCTGAAGTCAAGAGAATAAAATTTGAAAAAGAAGAAGAAGAAACTAAACCATCAACCGCGTTTCAACCAGAATATGTGGTTGCTGAAAATATGAGTGAAAGCGATGACGATGAGGTGTTTCCGCAGCAGCAGCAGCAACAACGCTCCTTTACAGACGAATTGAATAATACTCTGATGGAAAACCCCGAGTTATATGAAGAGTTTATAGAACAATATCCAAAAATTGCTCGAGATTATGTTCATCTATTTTGGACGCGTAATCCAGCTATAGATTCTATTTATGGATTAACTTATGATGACACAACCGATAAGTGGATGTTGGGTTCAAAGCCGTTTTCTTTCATGAAAAATGGCGATATTAAGATCGATAATACCATTTACCCGGGAACGCGCGGTCTTTACGATTTTTTGTTTTTAAAAGAACAAGACCCTCGTAATCAGAAACCAGAAGATAGAGAGAATTTTCGCCGGATATTAGAGCAAACTAATGTTCATAGAAAAAACTTTGATCCTTCCGGACAACTAAGAGGAAATAAAGGTTTTAAATATACTAAAGTTATTCAACCATTACTTTCGGCTTCTAGTCAAGCTTCTATACTTAAACGTAAATCTTCCACGCCTACTCAATCGAGCGTATCTAAAAGTACCACCGCAAGACCTGTAAAGTCTACTTCTTCGTTGAAAAGAGGATCAGCTTTAATGGAATATACGGAAAAACCTAAAGAGTTTATCTTTTACAATGATGTAAATGAGTTGGTAGAGCGATTGAAAAAGTTAGAAGCCGCTAAACAGATTGGTAATAATAATACCTCGAATGAAATTACCAATATTTTGGGAGAGCTTAATCGACTTGGTGTTATTGAATTTTATTAGAGAACACTAAACTAATTCTTTAGTATAGCTTGAACCATGGACAAGTTCGGACGTTCTCTGCCTACCTCTTCGCTTCAAAAAGAGGTTAAATTTATGCAAAATCCTACCACTTTAACTTTAACAAAAGATGGTGATTATAATGTTAGAGATCATAGACTTTGTAATGTGAAACAGCCTACGGAAGATAGTGATGCTTCCACAAAAAGTTATGTTGATTATGTGGCTGAACAACAACTTCGTGACTTTATAAAAACTTTAAATGTACATGTGGAAAAACTGGAGAAAGAGGTTACTATGACCAACCAGAGAATCGATAAAGTGTTGGATAATGAAATCTTGTTTCAAGGCGAATTTACAGCTTTAAAGAAGAACATTACTATGTTACAAAATGATCTTTTATCACATCAAGCACACATAAATAGTTTTAAATCGTCATTTGAGAAGCTTGAGACCAGCTTGAAGAACTATACGGATAGTTTAACTAAAACCACTCTTAAATCCGTGAGGGATGAAGTTGAGAGACTCGAGAAAGGAAAAGCTGATGATCTAAAATTAATTGATTCAAAACTTAAAGAGCTTAGGCAAACTCATGATGAAGCTGTAGCGAATCTCATAACTGTCACTAACAACCGCAGAAAGAAGGATTTGCAAGAGATTAAGAAGATTAATGATGAAATAGTTAAAATGAAGAAGAATATCGAAACGTTGGGTATAGATACTGGTAGTGATATTAATTTTAATCTATAGCCGATTGATATATAGTTTGTTAAACAGTAATTATGTCAGTCATGTCGAAGGCGCGAGAACAAGTGGTTAGAGAGTTACATAAGCCTGCTAGAAACAAATTTAATCGTCGAAGATTTATCCAATATGGGTTAGATGATACATTTGCTTCTGATTTGGCACAACTCGATCAGTATGCTCGCCAGAACAAAGGATTTAAATATATACTTGTGGTAATTGATTGTTTTTCCAAATTTCTATGGACTAAACCGATAAAGTCGAAATCTGCTCAGGATGTTACCAAGGCTATGGAGAATATACTTAAACAGTCTAAAAGAATACCGAAAAAATTGGTTACAGACAACGGTAAAGAATACTACAATAGCAGTTTTCAAAGTCTTATGAAAAAACATGGAATCCAACACTATAGTACTTTTAGCATTTTAAAAGCATCTATTGCTGAACGCGTTATTCGTACCATAAAAGAAAAATTATTCAGATTGTTCACGTTAAATGGTAATCATAAGTGGATCGATTTACTGCAAAAAGTTACCAATGCTTATAATAATACAAGGCATCGCACTATTAAGATGAAGCCTAAAGATGTTAGCAAAGAAAACGAGCAACAACTCCTTAAGTCCGTTTACAGTCATATCAAGATTGCTGCTAAACAAAAATTCAAAGTTGGAGACATTGTACGCATCAGTAAATCTAAACATGTTTTTGAAAAGGGCTATGTGCCTAATTGGACTACGGAATTGTTTAAAATTATCAAAGTTAAAATTACGAATCCAACAACATATTTGCTGGAAGATATGCGAGGACACCCTATAAGTGGCGGTTTTTATGAACATGAGTTACAAAAACTAAGCAGCCAGATGTTTTTCTTATCGAACAAGTGTTGCGTAAAAAAGGCAATAAAATGTATGTTAAATGGCTTGGTTTTGATAAGAGTCACAACAGCTGGATTGATATCTCCAAGGATGTGGTTTAGACAAGAAACGCCTTATCAGTAATTTTAATGAGCAAGCGGATTTTTGCGGTTAACAACAGGAAAACAAGTCTCAACCTGTTAATACTCATTTCTGATTGGTCGAGCTTGTTTCTAAGTAAGCCTTAAAAGGCTTCCAGCTTTGTTGATCTAGTTAGTTGTGAAATAAAATTTGTCGAGATGTGTAGTGGTTCTGAAGATCTTCAACTCGCTTACGCAGAAACCTTGATTGATTCTTACGATCTTCAAGTCGTTTACGGAGAACGCTTGATTCCTGATGCTTCGCTACGTTCTTATATCTGTAGAAGTTGTCCAAGTCGAACTTATGATATAGAAGAGCATCCTGGTTATGAGATGGAAAGGGAATTACAAAGTGTTCGTTCCCAATTTGCTCCTATTATCTACCTATATCTTATTATAAAGCCTAGTCTGTTTGAACGATGGATGAAAAAGATTTTAAAGAAGAACTTTTTGGATAGAGATCGAAGAGTAAGAAATTTTCTGGTTCCCTTAACATCAGCTGGAAGACCGAATCCTGAATTTTTCGTAAACTTGAAATTGCGTTAAGTGCCTATCTAGCATTAACGATTAAGGATGTAAAACGTAGAAAAAAACCTCTCAAGATTGGAGTTCATCCCAAGTTTTATAAACTAAAGAATTATTTATCCTTTAGAGGTATAGAGTATGAAGATCTTCCTCCGGATATGCTGCTAAAAGTTCCCCCTCTTCGTAGAAGAAAAAACAATCAATCATTAGAAAATACTTCAGTTTAAGTACAGCTACGTTCGTGTTAGGCTCCTGTTACGTTCCTGTTAGGTTCTTACAATGCCGTTCTGTAATCAGTGTAATCAAGAATTTTCATTAAATAGTAGACACAATCATACTCGAAGACATAAAGAAAACTGCTATCAAGACATTGGCGAAGATGTTAAACTAGTGGCAACAGCTTTTAAGAACCGCATGAAGGTGTATCATCTCTTTAACCCTACCCAAAACACCGATGTTAGGCTGTTTTTAACCGTTCTAACAGATAAAATTAAAAAATTACTAAGTAATTGTTTGGAGGAACATCCACGAATCAAAGCGAATATGTCGCTTTATGGTAGCTATGTATTACCTTCGACTGGAGATGTAGAAATTAAATCCTTCAATTCTCGTTATACTATCGTTGACCAATATACCTCTTTGGATTCTATTATCAGCGATTTTCAAGCCGTCCTAATTGCAAAAGCTTCCGAATTCTCCGAAGAGGGAGTGGCTGGGCATTATCCAAGCTTTTGTTTCTAGAACTTAACATTAACGCCTTGAGGAGTGGGGAAATTAGTTTAATAATCAGAAACTCGCTCTCTCTGACTTTAGTTGAACTACAGCAATGACTAGTGATTGTTCGTCAAACATGTCTACCGAATCTACGTACTGGAAATATGTGGACAGGTGGTTGTAAGAAACAGACAAGAAATTAAGTCTGAAGCAAAGTTTTTGGCTGAATCATGCATAAAAGTTCGCCATTTCAACATTACAACTGGACTCAGTGTTTCCAGAGGCCTAATTCCGAGTGTAAAATTAACTAATACACTCTTTAACCTGCCAGAAGATCAGATTAGCATCTCCCTAAGTTATGATGATTGGTGTGAATTCCTAACTACTGCTGCTAAAATGGTTGCTCGTGACGAAAGCGATGTAGTAGAAAATTTTTTAACCGAAAACTTTACCATTTGGACGGCATCCTTGCTGAAAGAACGAACCATTGGACTTAAAAGCAAAGAAACTGATGTTGCTGTGTGTTTTAGCACTTTAGATATTAATGCATTTATGGCTGTAAAAGATCTTATTGATTATAGAATAACATTGTTACATAACCTAGATTTTAGATCGTTTTATGATGATGTTTTATCAGATGTTGCATCATATGTTGACTATAATGATATGAATATTCTTAATGAAATTTATACTCTTTGTAAGCTAAATTTAGATGAACGTGAATATTATTTAATTGAATTTATATACTTGTATCCTAATAAAGTCTGCGAAGACTTTCAAAAAATTGCTTCCTTAATAAATGAATAAATAAAGATTTTTCTTGTTTTATTTCTCACTTTAGTTAGAACCCTCAAGCTAGAAACATGTGTCTCGACGATGGCTGTTATCCGCTACAAAACATGTATTCTAAAAATACTCGTTTCGATTACGAGCATCGATTACTATCCTTTGAAAATTGGTCTACATCAGTTAATCCAAAAGATTTGGCTTCCGCTGGGTTTTATTATACAGGGCAGTCTGACGTAGTAAAATGTGTAATTTGTCACGTAGAATTATATAATTGGAAAGAAGGTGATGATCCGCTTGCAGACCACTATAGAGAAAATTCATCCTGTAAGCTAGCTCGGATTTTATGGATTTGTCGAAATTTTGAGCAGGAGCGAAAGGTTGTTGTAGTTAAGTCTAATAATTCAAATTATAAACAGACCTTATTTAATTTTTTCATAGTTGGCATGATTTGTTTATATCTCATGAGTCACTATGAAGATATTATAACCTTCCTGCAACAGCAGTTTAGCTCATTCAAGTTTCAGTCATGGCTCTGTTAAGTTCGTCATACGTCGTATTAGTAGCTTTAGTGCAAAATGTTTTTACATTTATGCGCCTTATAATGCACCAGCTGCTTCGATAATGTTAGAAACCAAGGATTTTCCTTCAAATAATTCATGGCTTTCACTACAATATGAGATAATAGACAGGAACCACGTAGGCGTTTTCAAGACACTTGTACCAGCATCAGCCCAAAAATATCTCCGATACAAGGTTAAATTCCATTATAGAGATCATACTTTTGGTGAAACGGAATGGAAAACATTGATAAGTGAACCATGTGACAACGTAACCATTACAGAGATTCCAGCAGTTGCCAAGCACCCAAATGAAAATTATTATAACAGTTTAATTATTTTTATTGCTGTAGCTTGTAGTGTATTATTAGCTAAACTTGTGTATAAAATTGCTAAAAGTCAATGTACAATGTGGCTTAAATAAATTTAATTTATTATATACAATGTGTTTTATTATTTAATATTATATAAATTATATGAGATTATGCGTCTGCGCTTAAGCCTGCCGCTTAAGCCCCAGACCCCTAGTTTAAGCCGCGAGCCGTTCGGTGAACCGCCCCGAGAGCCGTTCGGCGAACCGCCACCCATTCGGGGAACCGCCCCGAGAGCCGTTCGGCGAACCGCCACCCGTTCGGCGAACCGCCCGAGAGCCGTTCGGCGAACCACCACCCGTTCGGTGAACCGCCCCGAGAGCCGTTCGGCGAACCGCCACCCGTTCGGCGAACCGCCCCGAGAGCCGTTCGGCGAACCACCCCGAGAGCCGTTCGGCGAACCGTCCTGAGAGCCGTTCGGCGAATCGCGTCATTTTTTCACCGCATGCGTTTTGTTACGCCCTCCGCTTAAACCGATGGTTTAAGCGGAGGGCCCAGATGCCGGGGGCCGTAGAATTTTAGGATTATCATGCGACAAGTTTGACCTTGGAATTATTTGCCGTTAGCAACTATTCTTTGTTCAAGTTTCATTATTCTAAGTTTAATAATAAGGCCGCTATGGTTAATTTTGCTATAGGGTTACCGTCCTAATCGCTGGTTGGTGTCTCTCGCCATATTTTAAACAGCTGTAGCGCCCTTATGGCTAAAGATGGCGTCATGCGGTTTTCGCTATTCGATAGGTATGACGTTACACTATTTTTAAAAAATTTAAACCGCGCGCCAATGACTCATCATCAAGGTTAAATAACGATTTTAGTCGATAGTGCCCGAACGGTATGACTTGGAATTTTCGCGTTTGCGCAAATCAATTTATGACCATAGCGCAAGTATCCTACGCATGGCAGCCATTTTCCTAACCACGTGATTTTTGACATATGACAGGTGACAGGTGACATTTGACAGGTGACAGATGACATTTATGGTTTGACAGATAGTAGGGACCACGCCCTAAATAACGCGTTGCGCAAGATTCCTAAATTTCGAATGACGTCAGAGATCTTGAGATAATAAGCTCCACCGGTGGACGGTGGATGCAAAATGCCTCATCTCTCCCCTACTTACCACGAATATTCATACCGCCATATATGGGAGCGGCTTTTTAACGAAGCCTGTCAATGTCAAATGTTTCGGGTATCGGACTAGGCGAAGGCGTCTCTTTTTTGTGGGACAAGTTTACCACAATTTTTACATGCAATTTTTAAACATTGTGCTGAAAATCGTAAGGGTACAGTCACAAAACCCGCCTTCTCCGATACCCAAAACATGTGTTTAAGCCTTATTGTTTTCGGACTGCAAGCCTTACAATTTTTGGCAAAATGTTTAAAAATTGCATTTAAAACATTGAGGTTAACTTGTCCGACAAAAAAGTTACTCCTTTGCCCAGTCCGACACCCGAAACATATGACATTGACAGACTGGGTTAAAGCTCCGCTTCCATATATGGCGGAATCAATATTTATGATAGATTCGGTTAAAGGAACCGCCTTAAAAAAGGTTTTAAAGGGTTTTTATTATAAAGTCCATTTTATTACCGGTCCAGGCACTATTTCTCTTATGGCTGATACAGTTCAGGGTGTTCAGGAACTAAAACACTTTGGTAAAGAAGACCTAATAAGAATGATATTTTTAATATCCTTTTCATTAACATAAAAATAGGTTTTTATTTTGAATACGATTTTGCATGTTCCTTTATGTCTCTTAATTTAATCACAATTAAACAAGAATGACATTTTTTAAAGTGTACACCATTTAAACGGCAATAAAAGAGAAACCCCGACACGAACCGTATAAACGTAAGTTAAGCAAGTGGATTTATCCAGCTCGAAATCCCTTTATTCTAATAAGTATGTGAGCAGCTTCGCACTTTTATGAGCCAGGTTAACTAACTATCTAACAAATAACTTAAACGTGATGGCACTATTAAAGTATCTTTCTAGTTCGGACTGGAATACTAAATCTGTCGTCTCTTGTTTTATAGTAAATGTATCTACACGTGGTAAAATAATGTGTTTAAAGGTTTTACTATTTATTTAGTTTGAAATTCAGGGTGTTTCGGGAGGAAAGGGAAATGGCATAAGTTAGTTTTCATGGCAAGCAAGGAGCCATGCATAATTTACTAATTGAAAAGATCATTTATGGATAGTAGAAGGTGAGAAAGAAAAAGAAAAAGAAAATATCGTTTTTTTTTTTTTTTCCCAGGGAGCCGTCTGCATGTCCGGTGGCACTGCAGCCTGAAGGCTTATTGTACCAAACTCCCGTTTTATTGTACCCATTCCAGTACCCTAGTTCCTTGAAGAAGGCGGTATAGGTCTGCTGGGTGCGTACCATATGTTTCAGGGGGCACTCTAATATCCCCGAAGATTGCCTGTCTTTTGTGATCCAGTGCCTCACACTCTGACAGTATGTGGGATACTGTTTCGGTCTCTGCTCCACATAATCTGCAGTCCAGATCTTCGTTGTATAATCCCATTTTATTTAGGTGTTCTTTCACTGGAGCATGTCCGGTGAGGAAACCTGTGATCGTTCTTAGCTGATTCCTACCCATTTTGAGTAGTTCTTTAGCTCTTTTTGTGCATGGTCCACTGATGTATATTTTCCCATGCATGTGTTGAGGAAGCCTTTCCCAGTGCAGTCTTTGCTGGTCCTTTACCCAGTTTTGTACCGCACTCCGGAAGGTGCTCTTTGGCACTCAAGGACTGGTTCTGGCCCGACGTATGTCGTGGCTGACCCCTTCTAGCCAGTTCGTCTGCGTTTTCATTGCCTCGAATTCCGCAATGCCCTGGCACCCACATCAACCTCGTGTTGTTGCGTTCCGCCAGTTCCCTGAGTTCCTCGAGGCATTCTAGTACCAGCCAAGACGATACCTTGGGATTAATTAGTGCACCAAGGGCTGCTTGACTATCCGTAAGAATGTTGATTGTACAATTTGTGCGGGGCCTTTGGTTGTTAATCCTGGCACATTGTAAGATCGCAAAAATTTCTGCTTGAAATACAGAGGCGTAGTTTCCCAGTGGAAAGGTCAAACGAGTGTTTCCCATCTCACTGTAGACACCTGCTCCTGACCCTTCTTCGGTTTTGGACCCGTCCGTATACCAGGTTTGACCTCGAAGAGATAGTCTGAAATTTTCGTTTGCCCAGTTCTCCCTTGGGTGTATTGTCACCTGAAAGGGTCTTCTGGGTACGATTTGTGGGGTCATATAGTCTGTCCTCATTATCCATTATGGGACTCCTTATGATATTTTTTATTTCCATGTGTCCTGATCTAACTTTTGTGTTGCTCAGGTTGTGTTTCAGTCTTTCAATATCGGTTGTAAAGTTATATACTTAACTCAATTACCTAAAAGGAAAGAAGAATCAGATGACGAGGTTGGAGATGATGATGAGGATGATTAACCATTATCCACTCTTTTACGTAGTCTATTCTGCTCTTGACTAGTTTAAAAGGACGTTTAAGTTGTTTTTTTAATGAATTTACAGTTTAAAAGTAAAAAAGTTATATTACTTAAGAAGCTGTTTTTTTATAAATTATCAATGGTACTGTAATATAACGTTATATTACTGGTATTTGAATTACCGGAATTATATATCCCTATACTCTATTTTTTTTTGCAAGAGGGAGTAATAAAAATGTCTCGGGACGGTTAGAAGGTTGTAAACCATAGGCGCACCAGTCTCTGTGCAAAGAACAGGTAGAAATACACCGAATTGCGTTAAATAAGGATTAGAAATTTTATATACATTTTAGTATCTTTCCGTATGTGCAACTGAGTGGTTATAAATTGTTAGAGTATTGTTCAAAGTATTACAGTATTGTAAAAATGGCTTCTCCGCAGAAACGCGCATGTCTCGGCCATTTAACTGTATAGCAGATTGTTAAAAACGTATTCGATTATACAGGGTGCGGCAGAATGGACTCCAACATTTGGGTAGCAAATAAAAAGTCTACTATAAAATATGAAGCTAAACTTTTATTATTTTCAAAAGAGCACACTTTAAGGTTTTTTAAACTATGTTTTCAAAATTATATCGTGTAAGTGACGGCCGTTAGCAGCGACACACATGCGAAGGCGTTCCTAGAAGTTTCGCATCACTTTTATCACCATGTCTTGAGGAATAGCAGCAGTTTCATCTCGGATCGCTGTCTTGATTTAGGAAAGTCAAGAACCAGTTGCCCTTAAGTTAGCAACCCATTTAAAAATTGTTTTCCGGTCTGGAACAGAGGCATTCGGAGGCAGGAAGCGCGTACAAAATGCTCTTTAAGCTGGCTTAAAAAGACATTCAATCCTGGTTGATGCAGCAAAATATTGAACATCCTACAGATAGTGTTAAACTAGAGTTGTTGCAGCTAGTAAAAAGTGAAGTCGCCACAAATAAAGCTAAGTACACACGTTTTGTAATTGATGAAATAGCCAAGAAACAAAATATAACTGTATATCGGCTGCCACCTTATCACTGCGAACTAAACCCCATAGAACTTATATGGGCACAGGTGAAAGGTGAAGTAGCCAGAAATAATACTACGTTTAAACTAGTAGATATAAAAAAACTATTTCAAATTGCCATATCTAATGCTTCCTCCGAAAACTGGAAAAAATGTGTCGAACATGTATTAGAAGTAGAAAATAAAATGTGGTCTTTGGATAAAATAGTAGATACAACTGTTGAACCTCTAATTATACAAGTAGACTCATATGACTCAAGTAGTGATAGTATGTCAGATATGGAAGAATGTGAATAACTAGATGTAGATTATTTAATTAGGTATAGATTATATTTTAAATAATAATTTTTTGACTATGCATTTTTAATGTGTATTATTTTCTTAATAAAATGGTTATTATTAACTATAATTATACCAACTGTACAATATTGATATACTATAAATTTTAAAATAAATTTTTTACACATACAAAAGAAACAATATTTTCATTTTACCTAAACTGTTTAAAAAGGGTAAGTTCCCAAAAATAAACTCAAGCGCACCGCCACTGTCAAGGTTTTTATCACATTATTCCCACGTAAATACGGGTAAACATCTGTTATTTCTTTGTATTTGACCCAAGAGTTTAACGAATATTAGAGCAGGGTCTGCCAGCCTAAAATTAGGATGCCTTATCGGTACATTACAGGTAGAATTGAAAAAAATATTTATACTCGGACTAACATAGAAACCGAATTGCCATAAAATTAAATGATTTATTACTCTCTCTTGCAAAAAAATAGGGTTTTTTTATAATTATAACTTTAAAAATAAATTTTTTCCGGTGTTGTCTATTTTCTTAACATATTAATATTTAGTTTATTTTTGCTGTATTAAAAAAAAAAACATTTACGAAAATATCAAGTCCCCAGGCGATATGAATAAAATTGATAAAAACAAACAAAGTTTATTAAAATGGCCAACTAAATATTTACGTGTAGAAAATTCGTAAATAAAACATGATTGCTAACATTGTTAAATTTGTAATTTCATTTTACAAAATAAACTATAATATTAGTTTAACCAAAAGTCATTTCGATTTTTTAAATAAAAAATAATAGTGGCTCATGGTTTTTTATCTTTAAAATATAGAAATGTAAAATAAAAAATTTAAAGTTTTATTTAGCCTGACTTTTCTTTAAAAATAATATATTGTAACAGTGCAGTTTGCGAATTTAACTACAACAGCTTTCTTAACGTATTTTTTTATTTTGTTTGGTACCCCTAGCGCCGTCTAGTGCGCAATGACCTAATTATCGCGAACTAAGCTAAAAAGTTCCTGTGGCCTAGAACCCTGTGAACCCGACAAACGTTCATTAGAAGTAATTGATGACTTGATTTTGTTCTTCGAGCATATATCTACTGGAGGCTTCGCTAGCTGTTAGTGTCAACTTTTACAAATGAGATTTTTGTGACCGGTTAATATTTTTGTGGTATATAAACCTTTCTCGAGTCCATGGTTTTGAGGGAAGCAGCGACATTTCACATGTATCTTTAAATCTTTGGCCTGTGGTAACCGTCAGATTTCGAGTACGTCTCAGAGTCAAATCGCCGAAATACGCCTGAGTCGGTTCGGTCAAGTGTCAAATTTTTGGTCGGACATTTAGAGATTTTGAATGACACTTTTCTGCCTAACCGGTGCGACAAGTAGAAAGGCAATTTTGTGATTTTATGAAAATTTTAAATTATCTCTGTTAAAAATCACGAATCCTTGTCCATCTTTAGCCTAAAAGGTATGTTTTTTTCTATACTTATATTTTATGTTAGTATTTTTGCATAATTCACCTTTTTCTTGGACTCTCGAAACTTAACCTCAAAAACACGTTGTCTTTGAATTGATTTTAATAATTTGATCTTGTTTTAGATAAGCCCGGTTTCAACGTTTCACCTTTCATCTATGATTCATCTTTCATACCTCGTTTCATTCTTCCTTTCATTCTTCTTCGTTCTTCTATGGAACATAGAAGAACATATTTTCTACCTGATTCCTACGCTTAAGGAAGCCAGATTTTAAGTGCCTGTTTGAAGTGAGGCAAGCCATAACCCACCACACGAGTTGACTCCTCCTCATGATCTATGACCAGCAAATACCACTTGTCTGAATCCCAAGTGTAGGCCCCAGCCTACAACCAGTGCGAGAATCCCACACCGACACCCAGTGGACCTTTTTATAGAAGATTTTCAGATAAGTTGATACGCATATAAAGTCTTTAAAGTACATCATTTAATATTAATACATCTAAATAACATATTGCATCGTAAACAAAATCAACTAGTAAATTAGCTTATATACTTAATTTTTTGATTTAAATTGGTTATATTTGTAAAGCGGTGTAATAATGTTTGCAAACGTTAAGCGCTAGAGCCCTTTCTTGTTTCTTTTTACTGACTAATACTCATTCTTTAAAACCAAGATTCTTAAATAAAGGACACACATATTTTATACGTCAGTCTCTTTTATTTTGTGTTGGAATCTGTTTGTTTTGTTTTTGTTTAGTTAGAGGAACTAACCTTCCGTAGTTTACCATCATTATTCTATAACTTTAGCTGGCGCCCATATATAAGTACCTTTTTTGTGGTAAGCTATAATAGGAGGGCTTTCAAATTGTCTATCTTAATTATTTCTGAGCACTGACACAAGAGTTAAAGGAGTGTTTAGGTTATTCAATCCACGACCCACGTGCCCCGACTGACATTGAGCTAGTTAGAAGGTATTTTGCCTTAAAACAAAGGCTAATTTAACATCTTAAATTAGGCAATCTTAAATGTACTCTTAGCCCAATTAAGATACATTACAATATTATTATTTTAATTTATTGCGTAATAATATGACGTATATTTTAATTACAGGACCACTTACTGGGACTGGTATACTACTACTAAAATAACCTTTGCAATCCATGGATCGTGCAGTGCGGCGGTCAGTGGTTTGCCAAATCTGGTCTTACAACTTGCAAACCAAGGATCGTGGTCTACAGTTCGCTGCTCAGTGGTTTCCCAAATATGGCCTGTCATCTCGCAAACTGCGTATCATGGTGTGCAGTTCGCCGATCAGTGGTTTACAAATCTGGTCTTGCATTTTGCAAACTACTGATCGTGGGCTGCAGTTCGCCGGTCAGTGGTTTGCATAATATCGTCTGTCAACCTGCAAACCACAGATCGTGGTCTGCAGTTTGCCGGTCAGTGGTTTGCCAAATCTGGTCTGTCATCTTGCAAACCACGGATGGTGGTCAGCGGTTCGCTTGTCTGTGGTTGCCAACTCTGGTCTTGCATCTTGCAAACCAAGGATCGTGGTCTGCAGTTCGCCGGTCAGTGGTTGTGGTTTGCCAAAACTAGTTTTGCAACTTGCAAATCAGGGATTGTGGTTGCAGTTCGCCGGTCAGTGGTTTTCCAAAACTGGTTTCGGAACGTGGTCTGCAGTTCACCTGTCAGAGTTTTGCCAAATCTAGTCTTTCGTCTTGCAGTGGTCTGCAGTTTGCCGGACCAGAACTAACCAGACCACGATCCGTGGTTTGCAAGATGCAAGACCAGATTTGGCAAAGCACTGACCGGCAAACTGCAGACCACAATCCGTGGTCTGCAGGTGGAACCTTCTGAGGATGCCAACCACTCGCTCTGGCGAAACGTCAAGAAAACAAAAACTACAACGACGGCTGAATAGCCCAAAAACTTAAGTTTAGGTTTGTTTATATTTGCCGATGAATAATTCCATAAGTACTAAAGGTTTTTTTTGGTTGCGGCTTTTGACGATGGTTAATTTAAAATGTCTATAGCCATTCTACTTATTTTAAAACTGAAGCAAATTCCTGCCTACCCGGTAGGCAGGCCCGTCACTAAGAGCATATTTGTTTCGTTTTTAACCTGTAACCTTTTTTTTGGTTGTAATATACACCGGAAAAGGTCCATATTCCCCCTCACCTCCCCAGAAAATGAAATTATCTACGCCAGTGTATTTCCAAGGAACTTTCCATACAGCGGCGATGCCAGCTTTTTGGTTTTGGGGTGGCCAAGAAGGGCCGAAAATTTTTAGGGGGGCCAAGATATTTTTTGACGATATAAAATTTTAAGGAGCATAAAAAGGTCCTTTTTCTTAATTATTACCATTATTGCTCTAAACTGTTGCCTATATGTTATTGTCCAACACTTTTAGACAGAAAAAAAACGTCTTAAGCACGTTTTTAAACTGCTTCTTGCATCTTACCTTCCAGCCGTGGCCAGCCATTTTTAGGGGTGCCCCCTATCCCATGGCGTCGCCGCTGTTTCTATATTTTCCAGGACACTTTGTAAAATCAAAGTTTCCCTATAATAACTAATAGCGTAATTAAATGTCAAGTCACGTGACATTGGACTAGTACCCTGATTAAACGTGTAGTTAGTCCTAATTCTAGGATGATATTCTCGCCTCATTATTTTGATACATCCAGAGATTTATCTATCGATAAATCCCGATTTGCCAGACAGGAAAATCGAACTCGGGCGAGATGTTTGCCGATGTACGCATTGCTATGATGGGTGGATGCATGTGACATTGAGGTTATGTACGTATAATCAATCAATGGAAAGTGGGACTTGAATTTTGAACGAGTATTTCTTTTTGGGATACATTGACTTGTATTGGGTTTAATGAAACAATGGTCATGGAATGGAAAAAGAGTGTTTATTCATAAATCGTTTATTAAAGAATCATCTCTGACAGGGTTGACGCTGTTGTCAATATGTTTCATAAGGCGTGAAACTTAATTTTTTCGTAAAAGTATAGTGTGTTCGACTTCAGTTAGGAAATTAACCATAGAAAAATGTGCTAGGGAAATTACCAGAAGGAGTTACATGGGTAAAACCATAGTAATTTATTCGGACAGCCAAGCAGCCATCAGGGCGATCAGTTCATGCAAGATCAGCTCCAAGCTGGTGCAGGACTGCGTTGCCACCCTGGAAGAGGTGGGTGCGTCCAACAAACTAACTATTACCTGGGTACCAGGACATGAGGAGCCACCAGGGCAATAAGGAAGCCGATAAACTGGCAAAGGAGGATGCAGGCAGGGCAATGGTAGGCCCCGAGTCCTACTGTGTATTCCGTCATGCCAAGTAAGGTCATTTATTAGATCATGGATCATGACTACTTTTAGGAGGTTTGAGGTCGGGGACGCAAGGAAGGGCACTCCACGGAGAAAAGTTGGCAAGACTGGGTAAAATCAAAGCTGATGATCAATCCAGTGGCGTCTAGAATTTGCGCATTTCATTTTGCATTGTTTGGAAGTGATATTTGTTGAAAGATGTAATTCCAAATGTTTTTGTAAAAGAATTAACAACTTAATAATAATTAAAAACTGTTGTGTAAACGGTTGTTCTACCAATAAAATAAACTGTATATCTCCGGCACTGAACAACATGGTCGAAAAATGGGAGATGTGACGTCATAACACGTCAAAGCAATATGGCCGAATGTCGTGACCCTATATAGACCGACTTTGGTGTTTAAGGAACATCCTGTATAAATCCGAGAAATTGCCGACGTATTCTGGGAGACCCTATTTAAGAAAAATTAAGAAAACGAAATGGACAGCATTGAGAATTGATATTATTATACCAAATTTAAAGTAAAATTTAAAATGACCGTATAGCCAAAACCGTTCTGTAACGATGTTTATTTTGCCATGTGTCTTAGGAGTTTTCTTTATTTTCTTCAAGTGTATCCAACTACATTTCTCATCGCCAGTTATTGAACTCTGGATGCTCAATTCATTTATTTTGCCGACGTAATAGACCAAGAGCTTGTAAAAGGTATAAAACAATATTTTTCTATGATCTGTCTGTTTACCAGTTGGACGCTTTTTTACACTCTAAATAAGTGTTTTGTTTTAATGCATACTGAAACTTATTTTAATATAAAGGTATTTAATATTTCAATGTAACAGTAAATGCGACATCAACTAAATTCAAAGATCAAGTTACCATAAATTACACCATTAATTCTTTCAGTTTAATGACACAAAATTTAAAATTATTTATTTTGCGGAAAAATTATCAAAAATTTAAAAATATGATAACTCAAAAATAAAAATTTGTAAAATTTATACAGCCTTGGAAAAAATATAGTATGCAACACATGAATAAATAATCTTTTTACTTAAAGGATCTTCGCAATACACTGACGAAAGGCACTGGGGATGCGAAATGGATAGAACATATGTTTATATAAAGTTATTTTCTTATTTTCGGTTGTAGAATCGCCCCGTAAAATTTGTCGGTTGAGTTACTGGATTGATGAAAACTTTAAAGTCTATTGGTGCCTAAACGGTGAGGTTTATCGACTTTAATAAAAAGTACCTTATTTTTAAGTTTTTGATTGTCTATAAAATGGCGCCCCCAGCTTTGAGATATCTGTCAAAATAAAAAGTTATGATGTAAATAAATTTAAAGTTTTAGGTAAAGTGCCCTCTGGCGGTATTTAAAAAAGTACTTTTGTCTTAAATTTTTAGAATCTGCAAAGCTCGATTTGTGTGCCAAATATCAACTGGATTGGTTAAAAAATAAATGCAATATGGCGAAAAAACCAAAATAAAATTGAACTTTGACGCCTTGTAACTCGAAAACGAATGACATTTTGAAAAAAATTATATGAAGCTCTACCCTTATTTTCTCAAGTAGAATCACCCCCTTAAGTTTCGTGATCAATTTTTGAATCACCCTGTATATGGCCATTTAAATTAAAGC
This sequence comes from Listronotus bonariensis, assembly GCA_014170235.1. NCBI lineage: Eukaryota > Metazoa > Arthropoda > Insecta > Coleoptera > Curculionidae > Listronotus > Listronotus bonariensis. Next base: position 205,950 of record JACEGR010000496.1, on the reverse strand, counting down.
ATTTTTAACACGCTTTTATTAACTTGGGTTGTAACTATCTATCTGGCTGCCTATGTAACGGAATCTTTGAGCCTAATTTTAACCAACTTCCAGCTATTCGATTTCTTTGAAACTTTGCACACGTATTAAGGACCCATGACAATGCAATAATCTGCAAACAGTATCCCTTTATCTTTTTTTTTAATCGCCAGGAAAAAAATTCCATTATATTATAAAAACAACACCTAGGATGCCATCTGTTGGAAAAATTTCAAACTTTGCTATTAAATGAAGAAGAAATTTTTAGTGGATTGCAAAATGTTGGCAACGGTCCAAACATTGCCTGGATTGCCATCTGTTGGCAAAATTTGAAACTTTGCTACTTAATGAAGAAGAAATTTTTTAGTGAGTTGCAATCTTTTGCAAATTTTAAAATTTGCTACCATTGTCATTTCATAGGGGGCTGGTTATTTTCTTTTTGCTGCTTAATTAAATAGTATGTTCTAATTTACTGTTATATTAAGAATTTTGTGCAATATAACGAACTAAAAAATGAAAAATAATTAATAGTTTAAAAAAACTAAAAAACACGCTTTTATATGCAACCGAACTAAAAATTAAAAAATAATTTTTCATTAAAAAAATATTTTCACTTCATAGTAAAAAGCGTGGGGTGCATTTTACTATTTTTTCATAACTTTTCCATCATAGATATTGGCAAATATAATAATTATAACATTTAATATATTAAGCACCCCACGCTTTTTACTATGAAGTGAAAATATTTTTTTAATGAAAAATTATTTTTTAATTTTTAGTTCGGTTGCATATAAAAGCGTGTTTTTTAGTTTTTTAAACTATTAATTATTGTATTAAAGCTTATAGAAATAATCGAGCATATGCGATAATTTTTGAAGGAAGTGTAATATTTCGTAAATACTCAAAATCTTCAAATTAATATATCAGTAAAACTAACAAACCGCAACATTACTTGGGGATCATGTCTGACAGAATTGCATTCCAGACTTCCTTGCAAGTTTAATTAATAAAAGCGCTAATTTAATTTGGTTTGAACGTCGCAAAGCAATTAATTTGTCTTTGAGAAATTCAAGAAGTAACTCTGAGGGACTAGACGAACAATCTAACCGGAATTTCTATTTTAAATGCCATATTTGTGGGACATTTGCGAAACTGATTGGTAATATTAAGGTAACATTCGTAAAATTGCCCGATATTATTTTTAAGGTAAAACACATTAAGCGTATCCTTTCTTCCCTTAATACCAAGAAATCGTCTGGACTCGATGGCATACCAGCGGTCGTTTTAAAAAATGTGCTCCAGAACTTGCACCAATCTTAACTCGGCTCTTTCGAATTTCTTACAACACGGGTATCTTTCCGGAAAGCTGGAAAGCTGCACGTGTTCAGCCTATTCCCAAGAAAGGATTTAACTATTGACCAATTTCAATTCTCTTAGTTCTTTGTAAAGTAATGGAAAAATTAATTAATTCACAAACTCTTAAGTACATAGAAAAACACAAAATTTTGCAGGACAGGCAGTATGGATTTCGCCACAAAAAATCTACAGCAGATCTTCTTTCCTTCGTATCACACTGTTGGAATAAGTCTTTTGAGTTTCTAGGTGAGTCCCAGATCGTTGCTCTTGATATATCCAAAGCTTTTGACCAGGTCTTGCATGCCGCACTTCTTAATAAACTTCCCTCCTATGGTCTTTCAACTAAACTTTGTACTTAGCTCTCTAGTTATCTATCTGATTGACGTATATCAGTTATTGTGGACGGCCATTCTTCAAGCTTTCACCAAGTAAATGCTGGAATCCCTCAGGGCTCAGTTCTGGCACCAACATTATTTCTTCTTCACATTAACGACCTTCTCTCGTCCACAACTAATTCCATTCATAGTTTCGCCGACGATAGTACCCTTAACTCCAGTTTTAAGGTTCCTAAACCCATCACTAAACCTGATTTAATATTGAATTGGGGCGCTAAAAATATCGTCCACTTTAATGCATCCAAAACACAATCATGTTCCTTGTCGCGAAAAGAGTCACCAAATACTCATCCTCTACTTATGAGCGGCCAAGTTTTTACAGAGCAAAGACACCTTCAATCTTGTGGGCGTCACATTTGAAAGTAACCTTAACTGGCATAAACACATTGTATCTATAGCCACCGGCAGCTTCAAAAAAGCTTGGATATCTCTTTCGAGCCAAAAATATTTTTCCTCTTCTAATTTATACACTTTATATGTGTCCCAAATCCGACCTCCCTTAGAGTATTGTTCTCCTATCTGGGGCATGGCTTCCCCCACAACCCTAAGCATTCTGGATTCTATTCAAAGAAGAGCTATTCGTCTCATTAATGATCCTTCACTTACAGAAAGGCTTTCATCTCTTGCCCATCGTCGGGCTGTGGGAGATCTATCGCTTTTTATAGGTACTTCCATGGCTTCTGCTCTGAAAAATTGTCCAGTATAGTTCCTCCACTCACGGTTCCCAACAGAGAAACTCGTGGTTCCGCGCGTATGCATCCCTATACGGTCCAACTGGACAGGCCCCGAACTTCCCACTTTGTTCGTTCTTTTATCCCTAGAGTTTCTAGAATGTGGAACCTGCTGCCCGCGGAGGTCTTTCCTTCCCTCTCCCCCAAATCTTCAAGTATTTAAGTCCCGTGTCAACAAACTTCCTCTTACCTCGCTTAAGACACCCACGGTACGTTAGTATTTAGGCTTTTAGTCTTCGTGGTTTGTCCAAAGATTGATCACTAGGTTGAAATTATTTTAATCCGGTAAAATAAAATCTTAACAAGTCTGATGGACGATTCTACTTATTGGATTAAAATAATTTCAACCTAGTGCTAATAAACCTTTTTTTATAGATTGAGACCTTTGTATTGTAAGTAACTTATGATTAAATATTTTATTATTTTATTTCTTTTAAAGTAATCATAACTTTATGATATTGTGTAAGAGCAGAATAGTTTTTCATAATATATAAAAGTTTTAATATTCTTAAAATGTTAAATAAACTTTTTAATTTTATTCTGAAGAAAAGCCAAATAATATTTTGTTTAAATTTAATATCTCAGAAAACAAGTCAGCACAAACCTAATAGGGAATGCAATGTCAAATATGATTTAGCAATTTCTATGCGATTACCGCACCATGTAGCGCAAACCATATAGGGAACGGAAAATGCCAGCCGGTACATCCATATTCCCCAAAAATACACATAAAATGCCCGTATTTATGTAGATTATCCAAAACGCCTCTTAAAGAACGGCAATGCCTGGAAAACGAAGGCTTTCTCCAGATTTGATTCGAAAGTCGAGAATTTGCATCGGAAGGTTTTAGCCGGAATCTGCCGAGATTAAGGGAAATTTAAATTTCGAATGTGCCCGTTTTGTCTAAATGCGAAATTCAGTTGTCTTGAAAATAAATTCGCTTATTAAAATTTGAGAATTCTGGTTGAAGGTGAAAACAAGGTTAAATGAGTCTTGTAACTTATTTCAGGAGATACAGAGTGTCCAAAATTGGCAAGGAATTGATCTGTGATTTGGATTAAGAAGCACAGCGTTTCAATTCAATTAATCAGCTGATAATATGGGTATCTACATCCAATTTGGCCAGGAACATTACAGAAATCACCCAATTTTTGGTTTGTGTCTGGGCTAGAAACATAAATTTTATGGATTTATTTATCGGTAAAGAAGAAACAGACTTACTGTGAAAAACACCCGGAAAACTAATTTTGGTTGCCCATAATTATAATTTACTAAATGAAGAAGATCATTTAAGAATAAAGCAAGCTACCTGAAGAAGAAATAGAAAAAGAGATTAATCAGTATAAGTTATAGACATGACTTAATAAACAAAATTAATAGTTTAAAAAAACTAAAAAACACGCTTTTATATGCAACCGAACTAAAAATTAGAAAATAATTTTTCATTAAAAAAAATATTGTCATTTCATAGTAAAAAGCGTGGGGTGCATTTTACTATTTTTTCATAACTTTTCCATCATAGATATTGGCAAATATAATAATTATAACATTTAATATATTAAGCACCCCACGCTTTTTACTATGAAATGACAATATTTTTTAATGAAAAATTATTTTCTAATTTTTAGTTCGGTTGCATATAAAAGCGTGTTTTTAGTTTTTTTAAACTATTAATTATTTTTCATTTTTAGTTTTTGCTACTCTTGACAAAATGGCGAAAATTTTTTTTAATGAACAAGAGTAGCAAATTTTAAAATTTTTCCAACAGATTGCAACTCACTAAAAATTTCTTCTTCATTGAGTAGCAAAGTTTGAAATTTTGCCAACAGATGGCAACACAGGCAAAGTTTGGAATGTTGCCAACATATTGCAACCCACTAAAAAATTTCTTCTCCATTGAGTAGCAAAGTTTGAAATGTTGCCAACAGATGGCAACCCAGGTGTTGTTTTTATAATATAATGGAATTTTTTTCCTGGCGATCAAAAACAAGATAACGGGATACTGTTTGCAGATTATTGCATTGTCTTGGGTCATTAATAAGTGTGCAAAGTTTCAAAGAAATCGAATAGCTGGAAGTTGGTTAAAATTAGGCTCAAAGATTCCGTTACATAGATAGCCAGATTGATAGATAGATAGTTACAACCCAAGTTAATAAAAGCGTGTTAAAAAAAAGAAAAATTAGATAACGAGGTTGGGGATAATGACGAGGATGTGTGTTATTCACTCCATTACGTAGTCCATTTTGACTCTGACTAGTAAGTAGTAAAAGAACGTTCTTGTTGTTTTTGATAATGTTTTTACAGTTTTGAAAAGTTGTTTTTTTTTTTTGTTCTTGTAATATAACCGGTATTATTACTGATTTTTAAAAATTACTTTAGGGTGGGTAAAAAACAACTAATTTTATTTTGACTTCTAATACTTAAAAATTTCCTAGGCATCTCAAAAAATGCTCGACAACAACGAGCTCTTAATTTTAATGTGCAGATTCGCCCTATACAGTTTTGCATATTTTTCTCAGTCCTCATTCAAAAATCATATCTCGCCATTCGTAGCATACAGAATCAGCTAAATAAATAACACATACAGATAGATAGCATACAGAACCAGCTAAATAAATAACACATAGGCAATGTGAGGAAAAGAGACAATCTAACGTGAATACCTGTAGGTAAACATTTCTGATTGGATTAGTTACATACATCCTTTGTTGTTGCTTTGCTGGCCGATATCTCAATACCTTTTGCTTAACCAGTATAAAGTAAAACATTAAAAAACGCTTTTTTGTAGAAAATTAAACGTTCTACAAAAAGGTTCCCTAAACTTTTTTTGATAAATCTAAATATCAAGGTCAAATATTGGAAAATAAAAAAACTGTTTTGTTTAAATTTTCTTAAACCGAAAAATAATTTTAAAATATATATTTTTTTATCTTTGGATAAACCACGAAGGCCAAAAGCCATAAAACTAACGTACCGTGGGTGTCTTAAGCGAGGTCAGAGGGAGTTTGTTGACACGGGACTTAGATAGTTGAAGATTTGGGGGGAAGGAAAGACCTCCGCGGGCAGAAGGTTCCACATTCTAGAAACTCTAGGGATAAAAGAACGAACAAAGTGGGAAGTGCGGGGCTTGTCCAGTTGGACCGTATAGGGATGCATACGCGCGGAACCACGAGTTTCTCTGTTGGAAACCGTAAGTGGAGGAACTATACTTTTCACTATTTCTATGGGAAGGAAACTAAACGCTCTATAAAAAATGTTTCCTATACTTTGTAAGTTACATATAACCACATTTATTGTTTTTTAAAATGAAAATGTTTTAAAATTATTTTGATTACATATGAAATTGTAATAAATATAATTTACTTTAGCAAAGAATATTAAAATATAACATATAGTTTTACATTTAAAATAAATACTTTACTTTAAATTCGTTTGGCAAGACGTGTTTTTAAAGAAAACAGCGAACTGTGGAGAAATTGCAGTTTTAATTCCATGTCTGCTTTTAAGTCGCAATGGAATTTCCCATTTTCCGGGTTTCTGTTTCAGTTAATATTTGCTACAACTTCATTTATGTTTGTTTAAGTGCCACAGAGAAACTGAAACATAATTGGCCTGGGATTCTATTCTCTAACATTAGTACACAGAGACATAATTTTAATTCATCGTTTTTTCTTCTTTGGAAGATTATGTTTAACTTTATATTTATACTTTTTTTATTAACGCTGTTTTTTACCGTTTATTATGTCTAACCGCAGATATATTTGTTAGTATTGACGTTTTGTATGCTTTGACCTTGAAATTACAAGGGGTATGTTCAGAAAAGTCAAGGTGGTTAAAAAATACTGCTCTCTAATTGGTTAAAAATTAGGTCTAAATAAAATTTCTCCGTCTTTGATTGGTTGAAGTAGGGGTATGTCATTTCTAAGTCACGTGATTTTTGATATATGACAGATGACAGATGACAGATGTCATTTGATAGATGACAGATGACATTTGATAGATAGTAATAACCACGCCCTAAATGACGCGTTGCTGATTCCTGAATTTTAAATGACGTCAGAGATTTTAAGATAATAAGCTCCCCGGGGAGCTAATTATCTTAAGCAAGCGCAAGCACCAAAATGACCTAAACAAATATATGTATAAATAACTACCCTAACGTTACCGACTCCGTTGGGCGTCAAGTATATTTTTCTCTTACCTTTTTGTTCTATCATAATAAAATATAGCCTGTACCACTCCTGAATAGCGTAGTTTTCTGATTGTGAAAGAGTTTTTATGATCGGTTTAGTATTTCCGAAAATTAGCCATTACAAACAAAGTTTACTTTACCTCTTTATTTATAAAATTGGTATAAATGAATATCGAAGAAAAAATCTACTAAAAATAGGTGAAATCGTTGCTTTTATCTTATCTATTTTTTACCAAAAAAAGAAATCTTTATCCGCAAAGATCAGACCTGGGCCGCCCGCGTGACAGGCGAGCGAGCATTCTACCACTGGCCACCGTTGCTTATACAGGGTGTTCATTTAAAAACTTTCCACTCAAGTTATCTTCGAAACAAGACAGATTTGAGAAAATCGCCGAAACACGTCAAGATATTTATTGAGGGTAACGTTTTACAAAAAATTGGATGGCGCCCCTTAACCTCAACCACCAGGGCCACCACCCCAAAATTCTTAAATGAGAAGGCGGGTCGAGTAATACATCATTTTAAAGCTCCTGACGAGTACTTTATAACCCTAGAATATGAAGTCAATATCTTCACCCATTACAAAATGGCGGTACTTTAAAAATTACCTAAATACCTGATTTGGATGGCCATATTTCCGAAACTAATAAAGTTAGATGTACCTAATGTGGTGTTTTTTAAAGCTCTTTTAAAGGTCTTTTTCATGGTGATACTGGTTGTAATATACAGGGTAGAAGAAAAAGTACATATTTTTTATTTAAGAACCCTGTATATTATTTTACCATTAAAAAGATCTTTAAATGAGCTTTAAGAAAATACCACATTAAGTACATCTAACTTTATTAGTTTCGGAAATATGACCATCCAAATCAGGTATTTAGGTAATTTTTAAAGTATCGCCATTTTGTAATAGGTGAAGATATTGACTTCATATTCTAGGGTTATAAAGTACTCGTCAGGAGCTTTAAAATGATGTATCACGCGACCCGCCTTCTCATTTAAGAATTTTGGGGTGGTGGCCCTGGTGGTTAAGGGGTTAAAGGGGCGCTATCCAATTTTTGTAAAAACGTTCCCCTCAATAAATATCTTGACGTGTTTCGGCGTTTTCTCAAATCTGTCTCGTTTCGAAGATAACTTGAGTGGAAAGTTTTTAAATGAACACCCTGTATACGTAGGTATAAACTTATTCAGAGAAGTACAGATTGATATACATATGCCATTACTTAGAAATTTTTATTTTATCATTTTAAAATATAGCCTATAGCACTCCTGAAGTGTAGATTTTTAATTGTGAAAGAGTTTTTATGATCGGTTCAGTACTCCGAAGATTAGCCCTTACAAAGTTATAGTTTATCCAAGATACCCGACCGGTGTCCACTTTGTTGGGCGTTAATATCTGAAGTTTTTGTTTAATCATAATAAAATATAGCCTATACCACTTCTGAATAGTGTAGCTTTCCGATTGTGAAAGAAGATTTAAGATCAATTCAGTATTTCCGAAGATAAGCGGCTACAAACAAACAAACAAAGTTACAAACTTTACCTGTTTATATGATTAGTATTGATAAATAACAACCTGTTTAAGCTAAGTAAAAGCGTTAAAAAACAATACCTGTACAACAAATGGAAATAATTTCTTACTGTCACAACAGTAATTCGAAACGTATTCTCCGTTTTTAAAAAGTTAAGAGAATAACTCCTGCTTTTCTGAGTATTTACCAGGACCCTCTTCACTGACGCGTTTTACCTGCCTCACAGAAATCTATCAAAATGGATGAACCAAGTCCATTGTGAATAATACAGAAACTAAGAATTTCCCTATAGAACAATAGCTATTTACGTTACTAGACCGGAAAATGGTATTTTACGGGTCGACGAAAAACATTTACAGGGCGAGCCGTAGGCGAGTCCTGTAGTTTTGAGAAGACCCGTAAAAGTTATTTCCGGTCGAGTATCGTTCATAATTTTTTTAATTGACCGGAAAAAAAACTGTGTAAATTTTTAGTGTTATATTTAAACGACAATAAGGACGCTGCTTCAATTATTTCATCTGGATTTTCCATGTCTGACTCCATTTTGGCAAAATGATGCTTTCTTTACTTTACAATATCTTGAACTGTCAAATAGTAACAATTGAACTCTGACAATTTTTGTCATGGCTAACAGGATTTTTGATATCACGGACCGGAAAGTAAATGAGAGACCGGAAAGTAAACTAGGGACCGGAAAGTAAATTAGTCCTGTAAAATAGCATTTTCCGCTTAAAAATTGAGTGGAAAATTCAATTTTCCGGTCAATTAAAAAAATATTATTGTTCTACGGTAAGATATAAATTTCACTTTTGATGCAGTCTTGAAAGAGCCTTTTAGTAAATTCGACAACCGGAGTCGGCAAGTAAGATGTAAGAAAAATGGAAATAATTCTTTACGTTTAAACAAAATATTATAAAGGGCTTTTTTTCTCCAGCAATAATATAATAAAAACAGAGATTATTTACTTAAAAAGAAATAAATTAATGAAATATTTAATATAAAATAACGCATCCCCACAAAACAAATGAGAGTCCATACCCAAGAATCAGACATATGTATTCCTATGTAGTTTTCGACGCTAAAACCTCAAAAATGGCACTCCACGTCTAGAATTGGCCCCAGGGGCCTCTATAGGCCCTGGAATACGGTTTCCAGGATTACGCGGAGTCAAGGGTGCATTCTTTGGCCAAAGCCGGATTTTTGCTCGACAAGTCTAAGGCTAACTAAAATTTCTTGCTTCGGACTGGAAATGACCCCTTAGGGGCCGGAAAATCGTGTTTCAGACGTAGCAATCACAATAGTGATATTTTTTGAATTCTGGACCTTACACAATGCGCGAAAAGTTTATGGCCTGTTTAAATTCCTAGTCTGGGACCAAGAAAATGACTCCCTAGGGGCCGGAAAATTGTGTTTCAAGCGTTGCGATCACAGCAGTGGGATTTTTGGTACTTATTAATTCTGGAACTCATAATGTACTTGATACGTACGATCATATTAGTAAAATTTTTATGTACTTCTAAAATCTGGAACAAGTCCTGTGCTCAAAAAGCTTTTGTCGCGATTTTGACGCCCCTAGGGGTCATTTAGAGGCCCCTGGGGCCAATTTCAGACGTGGAGGGCCATTTTTGAGCTCGGATTTGGATTCAGCGTCGAAAACTACATAGGCAGGGCCGTATTAACTGTTTGAGTCGCCCTCGTGCTAGAATTTCCAAGCGCCTATTTTCCACTAAAAAAAATTTAAAGAGCAAGAGAAAAGGTCCTTTCCTCCTTAGGGCCTATTTTGAGTACGAGGCGCCTTACTTCACCCCTGAAAAAAACGTCATTTCCTTCTTTAGCGTCTATTTCATTCCAAAGCACCTTATTTACAGAAAATTAGTCACCAAAATCCCCACCCGACCTAAACTTTTTTAAAAATTCCCCTGTCTAGTGCCTATTACGCCCCGTCTGGCCGCCTGTTTTTTTCTTGGCGCCCTAGGTTGTAGCCTAGTCAGCCTAATGGTTAATACGGCACTATACATAGGAATACATATGTCTGATTCTTGGGTATGGACTTTCATTATTTTTGTGAGGCTGTTTAATTAATAAAAATTGTAAAAAAACTTACATAGATTACGTTGCATCCCCTAAATATAGGTTCAAGGGCGTCTGCTCAATTTTTTAAATCTAATTTTAAAATAAGTTTCTAACGACGCTGCCAGGCGTAAACTGATCCCTTGGCCGAGCGTCAAAAATGTGAAAAACTTTCTATTAAAAACTTCTGATCATCAGGAAGTTTTTTTGTTGTGAAAAGAGAAAACAAAACGTAAATAGAAAACTTTATTAAAATACAAAAGTAAAAATCACATCAATATATCAACCAAACATAGGAAAAATTACCAACTACTTAATAAATAATTGTAAAATTCCAACTAGTCTTAATTTTTTTAACTCTTAACTAATACAGTTTAACAAACTTAGGTAACTTAACAAAAACTAACAGACAATATCTATTGATACCTATAAAGTGCATTTTCTTCTGTCTCTTTGTGGAGCTCTTTGTTGAGGTACCTAAAAAAATAAATATCTGTTTAATCTATTGTACTTTTTAATGACCCACCCTGTATACTACTAAATTACACTTAAGAATATAGAAATACCAAATTTTTTCTCCAAAAATGATCACTGTATTTTTAGCAATCTAACAACACAGCATATTTTTTTTATCTTTGGAGAATCTACAAAGACCAAAAGCCTAAATACTAACGTACCGGGGTGTCATACGTAAGGTAAAAGGAAGTTTATTAAATGGATGGTATTTATTTGGGTAAACGCCAAAATAAAATTAAAAGTACTAAAAACCCAAAAAAAAAATTTAAACAAGTAAAAGATAATTAAAAATCGACGTTTCGGTGGCAAATCTGCCACCGTTGTCAAGATAAATGGAATAAAAATAATAAAAATAAAAATTTACTATTATTAAGGTTTTAAAATTTAAAATTTGTCTCTTTTTTTAGGATATTCTGATATCTTTGACATTAAATGTCAAAATATGTTTGTTTGGTTATAGTGTCATAGTGACATAGATAACTGGTTGCTGGTGTATTGATTGTTGATTTTACAAAAAAGGTGAATAGTTAGTTAATTTTTAGTCTTCCTGAAAATACTTCAGTATGAAGCAAAGGCAACCAAGTGTTATTTTAATTAACTGAAATTGATGCTACACAATTATCTTTATTTAATAATATATACGCACTTTCTTTGATTTTGCGTTTTTTAGAACAAGTTTCCTTTGCTAAAATGCTCGAAGCATCCCAGTTTATTCTATGATTGTTATCAAATGCGTGTTGGCAGATTTTTGATTTATGAAATTCTGTGTTTTTAATGTATGATCTGTGTTCTTTTATGCGTTTCGCTAATGGTCTACAAGTTTCACCTATATAAAACTTATTGCATTCGCAAGGTATTTTATAAATGACATTTTTTGTATTTTCATTTAAGTTATATGGTTTTGTTTTTGTTAATTGAGATCTGATAATGTTTTGTGTTTTGAAAATTGTGCGAATATTAAATTTATGTCCTATTCGTTGAATTTTATTTGATAGTCCGGGAATGTATGGTAAAAATAAATTTGTAATCGGTCTATTTTGATATTGTCTTATAACTGGAGTTTCAAATTCAAGGAAACAATTATTTATAAAATCAAGAGGATAATTATTTTGAAAATATTTTTTAAATAATCTTTTTCAATATTTATATTTTGATTAGAACAAATGACTTTAATTCTATCAAATAGACTTTTACAACTCCCTTTTTAACCATTATTGGGTGATTTGAGTTAAAATTTAAGTATCTATTTGTATGTGTAGGCTTTCTGTAGATTTTTGTTCCAAATTATTTAAATCTTTTTTTATTAAAATGTCAAGAAATGGTAGTTGTGAGTTGTTTTCTTTTTCTAACGTAAATTTACGTGAAGATTTGGAGGTGAAAGGTTCCACATTTTAAAAACCTTAGGCATAAAAGAACAAACAAAGTAAAAATTCGGGGCCTGTCCAGTTGGACCGTATAGGGATGCATATGTGTGTCCCAACTAGTTGCTCTGTTGGGAGCTGCAAGTGAAGGAATTATACGAGAGAATCCTTTTAAGCAGAAGCCATGAAATTCCATATAAAAAAGGAGAGATCCCCTACTTCTGCACTTCCTTACCTGAATATATTGTGGCTTATTTCTCACTGGTTGTTGCTGCAACTGAAACTGTGGCTGATGTTGTTGCTGCTCTTGGGTCTGTCTAGGAAGAGCCTGGTACTGTGGTACGGGCTTTGGAATTTTAATTTTGATGTCAGTAGGTTCTCGGCTTACCTGAAAACATTTATTTTTAACTTCTTAAAATATTCTTTTACTATAGTAAAACAGAAAAAAATTGGCATCAATAGCTTAAAAACAATGGGCAGCACCCTATTTTTGGAATTATCCATATTATAATTGTTTTCTTCTCTAGCACGATATGGCTCGAAAAAAGTACACCCTGTATCTGATCCCATTTTTTTTACAAAATTGCATTTTTCTATTTTTTTTAAGTTTTTTTAAGTAGCCCTTGCAAACAAATACTTGGACGTTAATACCTGTTACCGTATCTGTAACATAATTTAATATCATTATAAAATAGTATTTGTCGTTATTACCCTGTTTGCCGAGTTGTTGTTTTTAGAACAATTGTTCTTATTGTTACTGTTGTCTTTATTATTGTTTATTGGTGAATAGTTAATATCTATTGTGCTAAAATGTGCCAATAAAAGGTGTTATTAGTTGTTTTTTTAAATCTCTTCAAATAAAGTCAGAAAAAAATAAAATCGATAAAGTCAAATTTTGGTTTTTGCCAAATAACTCAGCAGGCCATGAAAATTTTTCAAGTTTTTAAACGGCATGTAAAATAGCTTTAAAAAACACAACTTTTTTCTAATTTAACCTAAGCTGTATCTCCAATAGGTACTGAGATTCCCATGCTTAGGATCCTTATCTTGGACACACTGAAGATGGCGGTATGAATATTCGTGGTAGACTCGTCAAAAGCAATCACCCTTAAATGGTTTTTAAAGTGTTCTTATCATAAAGTCCATTTTATTACTGACCAAGGGACTATATCGGCTTAAGTGCTTAAGCAAACAAATTAAAAAACAAGTATTAAAAAGTAAAACTTTAAGGGGCTTCAACTTCAAAACGCTTAAATAGCTATTTATGTATCAAGGGCGTTACTAGGACTATAATGCCCTAAAGGTCGAAATAGATTTCGACCTGATGGGTATTATAGTCCAGTAAAGCCCGTGGTGCATACAATGCTTTATGTTTTACCCATAAAAAGAGTTTTTCAATGACTAATTACATTATTTATTCGCAATATAAAAATAAGTTGCACCTGTACCTGTATACGTAAGTAGATAATGACTGGTGTTAAGTTTGACTTTGATGTTTCTATCAGTTATTCAGTTGGCATTTTTATTTAACGATTTGCTCAAAATGGAAGAAATTCCACAAAATATAAGAGAAAAGGCCATAAAAGCGACCGAAAATCTTTTGCCAGTTAAATCAAGGCAACAGTATGATCGGGAGTATGGCATATTTGGTATTTGGAAAGATGCGAACGCAATTCTTCAAATAACCGAAACCGTTTTAATGGCATATTTTCAGGAACTGGTAAGTTATTGATTTTATTTTAATACATATGTTTGTATAAACTTGATCTTTATTGTGAGAGAAATAAAATTGGATAAGCAATAAAATTTTCATATTAGCGCATTAGGGCATTATAAGCGGGCATTATCCTAATGCCCGCTTATAATGCCCTAGGTGTGATAGCAGGTATTATTGATATCATAACATCTTCCGTTTCTAAGGTATTACATATCAATAATAGATGGGTAAAACATAAAAAATATTAGAGCTATACCAATATTTGTCATATAAAATAATCGCTTTACGCTTCGTAATGGATTTTCAGATCACCCTGTATATTTTTGCAAACATCTGTTCTTTTCAACCTAAACTAAAACAAATTACATTTTAATTTAATTCACTGCAAATTTTCATTAAATAATTTATAATCGTAATATTAATAGTAGAGATAAGACATGACTTAGACCACTCTAAGGTTATCCATAAACTACACCGTATAATTAATTGGATGAATGCTTCGCTCTTCCATAGTTTGGCTACACAACTCTATACTAATAATTAGGCTGGCCTATCGGCTGTTAGTACTGGATATACTTGAATAGTCCAAATAGGGCCTTGAGTTCGTGACTGTAACACTTACGATATTTGGCATAATGTTTAAAAACTACCTGTAAAACGTAGTGGTAAACTTCCGACAAAAAAGGTGACGCGTTCGCCCAGTCCGACACCCGAAACATTTGACATTGGCAGGATGGGCTTAAGCGCCTCTTCCATATATGGTGGTATAAATATTCGTGGTAGTCAAAAGCAATCACCCCTAAATGGTTTTTAAAGGGTTTTTATCATAAAGTCCATTTTATTACTGGCCCAGGGACTATATCGGCTTAAATGCTTAAGCAAACAATTCAAAAACAAGTATTAAAAAGTAAAACTTTGAGGGGCTGCAACTCCAAAACGCTTAAAAAATATTAAAGCTTTACCAATATTTGTCATATAAAATAATCGCCTTAAGCTTCGTAATGGAATTTTTGGATCGCCCTATATATTTTTGTAAACATCTGTTCTTTTCAACCTAAACTAAAACAAATTACATTTTAATTTAATTTTCTGAAAATTTTCATTGAATAATTTATAATCGTAATATTAATAGTAGAGATAAGACATTACTTGGACCACCCTAAGGTTATCCATAAACTACACCGTAATTGGATGAATGCTTCGCTCTTCCATAGTTTGGCTACACAACTCTCTACTAATAATAGAGACATTTTGCACCTCTTAAAATAACAGATGTGATTGCCCTCCTTATGGTTATCGTTATTAAACATAACGATTACAGCAGCAGTTTAAGACAGAGATTTTGCAGCCTCTTTTAAGAAATTTATCTTGCGTCTGCGCTTTCGACACGTAACCTTATTTTTACCTGTGGTTGACCGATTTTAAAGTTTACGAAAATCAGTACTTACTTCTATTCTCCATAAGTTATATATTGATATTTAAATATATGCAAATAGTTCTCTTGATTTTGTTTTTTAAAGTAGATGTAAACAATACAGTATAAGCAAAACACAAAAAGTAAGGTTAGGTTTGGTAGTAGAATAAAAAGCAAGTGTGCCAGATTGTAACATGTAAATTAATTACTGAATTAAAACATCCTTAAAAATGCAAGTCCGTTTTAATTTCTTTACACTATTTTATTTTTCTTACTGCTATGGATTTTTCGCTAATTAGAGCCTATGTATCAATGATATTTTAATTAATACAGATTTATAATACCAAACCTTCTTAAATAATTGATATTAAAAATTCTACAATCTGGCAACCACGCAGTTTAACAATAACGATAACGATAAGCTCTTCGGTATTCATCCGTAATTAAAGGAGTCCGGTATGGTTAATAACGATAACGGATCATGTTTGCGTTACTGCGCAGACTCAGAATAACGTTAACCACAACGGAATTGCAAAATAATAGGTGCAAAATGTCTCTATTAAGTAAAACTTTGGGGGCTGCAACTCCAAAACGCTTAAAAAAATATTAAAGCTTAACCAATATTTGTCATATAAAATAATCGCCTTAAGCTTATTAATGGATTTTTAAATCACCCTGTATATTTTTGTAAACATCTGTTCTTTTCACCTAAACTAAAGCAAATTATATTTTAATTTACTTCTCTGGAAATTTTCATTAAATAATTTATAATCGTAATATTAATAGTAGAGATAAGACATTGCTTAGACCACCCTAAGGTTATCCATAAACTACACCGTATAATTAATTGGATGAATGCTTCGCTCATCCATAGTTTGGCTACACAACTCTCTACTAATAATTAGGATGGCCTATCAGCTGTACTGAACGGATATACTTGAATAGTCCAAATAAAGCAAATTTAATTAGCAAGTTGCTTAATTTACCTATTGAAACTGAACAATTAGATGGATAGGTAAACACCGATGCGGCGTAGTTTCGAAGGTTATGGATCTGATGATCCTACGGTGTTTGCTAATTATACATAAATTAAGGATACAAACCGCAAAGATGGGGAACAGAAAATAACGTTTCAAAAGCCTGGCAAAATAAAATTTAATGCACGCTAATAGCAACCGTTTTTGTTTAAGGTTAGAACCATTTTTACAAGCTTTTTTTTAAGAGGTTATATCCACTTAGAATACCGAAAAAAAAAACAATTTTTTAACACGCTTTTATTAGCTTGGGTTGTATATATGTATGTATGTAACGGAATCTTTAAGCTTAATTTTCACCAACTTCCAGCGATTTGATTTCTTTGAAACTTTGCACACGTATCGAGGACCCATGACAATGCAATAATCTGCTAACAGTATCCCGTTATCCTGATTAGGATCGCCATGCGTGCAGTTTCGGACGTACTCTCAGAATAAGGCTGACAGAAACTTGTTCGGAGTAGTTGCGTTCTGAAACCCCATGCAACAGTGAAGCTTTAAATGAAATGATTAGATTACGAAATAGTTCGTGAAACATTTCAATATCACATGTCCGCAGAAAACTAATTAATATATTGAACTAAAAAATGAAAAATAAATAATAGTTTAAAAAACTAAAAAACACGCTTTTATATGCAACCGAACTAAAAATTAGAAAATAATTTTTCATTATAAAGAGTTTGTATT
Organism: Listronotus bonariensis; assembly: GCA_014170235.1. Classification (NCBI taxonomy): domain Eukaryota; kingdom Metazoa; phylum Arthropoda; class Insecta; order Coleoptera; family Curculionidae; genus Listronotus; species Listronotus bonariensis. The sequence continues at coordinate 188,927 of JACEGR010000496.1, read as the reverse complement.
ACAGTAATAAAAGGTCAAACAATGAATCATAATTATATACCTCAAAATAAAATTATAATAAAATTTAAGATAATAACAGAATAATTCACTTCAGAATAAAAAGCGTAGGGTGCATTTTACTATTTTTTCATAACTTTTCCCTCATAGATATTTACAAATGAAATAATTATAACATTTAATATATTAAGCACCCCACGCTTTTATTCTGAAGTGAATTATTCTGTTATTTTGAGGTAAAAAATTCCAGAAAACTCTTTAAGGTTATTCCAAGCTTTCGGAAATGTTTATTTCCATCTTCAGGGATACTAAAATATAACAATTTAAGTTAGATATAAGGTAATTGATAGATTATTTTCACTTACATCTTTGTGAGGTTGTACAGTAGTTGTTATATTAATTATTATCATGATTTGCACAAGACAGTTAAAAAATGGTCATTCTATACACTTATTTACGAAATAGGAAAATACATTTAATTAAACTTACATGATTACTATTGAAAATTAAATTAACCTGTCAGAGTTAATTTTCGTTAACCTACCTAGTCAATGTTGCCACTTTGTCACTTTTGTCAGAATCAAAAATTATATGATGGGTTTTGTTGTTAATAATAATAATTAATTAATAATAATTCAATTAGTGATGATTATAGTACAACAAATATATACATAATAATTTATTTTTTGCCAAAATATTTTTGGACTAATCTTTTAGCAGGACCTACATTTACCCAAGTAACTTAAATAATTGGGGGTTGGACGCCCCCCAGCCCCCCATAAACACGCCCCTGATGATATTGCATACTAATAATTAATTAAACCCTTAATTATTTACATTTAATGGCTTAACTATGAATCAAAGTAATTAAATTTGCCACGGTTAAACAATTCATTGTATCCATTCTGAATACACAGAGCATTGAAAGCATCTTAATATTACATCTTGATTGTTGTTTAGAGATGTGTAAGTCAAAGCATAGGATGGCATTGCATTTATCCCACTAATTGTGGAATATAATTTATAGAGAACATAGACATATACAGGGTGTCCCACCGGGAAATGCCGCGATCGATTTCTCGAAAAGTACTTTTTGAAAAATTTTGAAAATTTGGTGACATTATAAAATAGGTGGGGGACATATAGAAGGAACAGTTTAAAAATGTAAATTCGGAGCTATTTGATAAGAAAAAAATCACAAAAAGTTTAAAGCAAATTAATCGGCATGCTTGTTTTCGCGGCCGCCTTTGCTATATTTCTTTATGATATGCCGGTTGATGCAGCTGGTCATCGCGGATAGAAATTAATTTTTTTGGTCAAAATTCTGAAACTTACCAGTCTAACTTAAAATGAGGTGCTTTTTACTGAAAAAATATTATAAATTATTACAAATGCTTTTTAGAAACCTAAAACTTATTATATGTTATTATAAATTTACACCCCCTTAAAATTATTATTTTTTATTGTACAAAATAAACTAAAATGTCAGCTTGTTTCGTTAATTCGGTGGTATTCTAATCAGTAATCCGATGATTATTATCTCATATAATATACAGGGTACGACAATAGGTATGATTTTTTTAAATGGAATATTATATCACCACCAAAAAATTATACATTTGATGTGTCTATCTCAATTAGTTTCGAAAATATAAACATCCATATCTGAAAAATAATTTTAAATTATTCTTAGGAGCGTAATAGAGATACATCTTCCCAACTTTTTTATTTTTTAACGTATAAAATAAATAAAAAACACTGTTTTGTTGGGTAGATTCTGTAGAATTCATATCTTTCATCCGAATGCCTTTATCTTTTATGATATACAGTGTAGGACAAAACATATTAAATTTTAAAATGGAAAACCTTGTAAATTATCAAAAATCTTGTATCTGTCCTTACACTCAGAAGTAGCAAACAGTAGAAAGGCAATTGTAAGTACAAAGACTGATAAAGAAAAAGGTAAAAAAATCTTTGACAAAAGTAGCAAGACTTCGCGAGACTGCATCGGAAACACAACAATAGCTCTTATTATTTAAACTCTTTTACTTTTTTAGTAAACAAGGCTAAAAATAAACTAGGTAGATTAAATGTTGTATATTTATGTTTACTTAAAATACATTTTCAAGTTTTTTATTACCCCAATAGAAGTCGTCATATCCTCGTCCTATAATTTTGCGTACATGTAGTTTGGAGTATCTACTTTGAAATACACAGCATAAGCCATTAAAATTTCAAAGTCGCTTTTTGGCCAAAATAATGGATTTCTATTCCATAGTGTATCAGCGCGTCGCTGTAAAGGATAGCGGCGCCTTTGTATAAAATAGTCCGATTGCAGGCGGCCTTTTTTATGTTTTTTTGTATTATTTTTAAAGGGTACCGAATTTGCGCTTTTAAAATGTTCTTACTATACGACTAAAATATTTTAACAGCTGTACCACTTTTGGTTGCACCGGAAGTTATTGTCAATTTCCTTATTTAAAATGGGACACAATATATTATATCTATGTTTTAGATTTTGCATAAAACTATAAGAGACAGACATATCAAATGTGGTATTTTCTTATCGCTCTTTAAAATATCTTTTTAATGGTAATACAATATACAGAGTGTTCTATTTAAAAATGCTAGTTTACTATCAAATTCCCGAGGATGGCCATATTTCCGAAACTATTAAAAGTTGTAAATAACACATGAAGAATTTTTTAATGGTCTTTGATAGATCTTTCAAACAGTGATATAATATACAGGGTTTTCCATTTAAAAAAAGTATATTTTTTAAAATAAATCGAGAACCCGATGTTCAATTGTTTTTTGTTGACAACACGTTAGTTAGCGGAAAAAATACTACAACTTTACCAATCTGACCGACTTTGTATCTCCAATAATAAAGAAGTTAGCAATAGTGCAGACTTAAAATGATCACCAGGTATAGCAGAATTATTTTAAACTAGTAGGCTGGTGCCCTATTTTTTTTTATGCGGAAACGGTGAAAAAAGTCAAGAGGTCAAATTTGTGGCAAAATAAATGAGGATTAAAAAAATGATTTTTATTTTTGGAAAAGCAATGGCGTACGTACTATTTTTGTTTTTTTTGAAAAATTATTATTATTTATCTCGTACGAACGCCACTAATTGAAATATTTAAATATGCTTTGTGTAAAAAATCCTATAGGTGCTTAGTAGGTTTGTCCCAAATTTCATGAAAAAATGTACAAAGTTCTAAATTTATGATAAAAAAAAACTATTTCTTTCTTAAAATTTTAACACCCTGTTGCTTAAAAGTTAAGATGTTTAGGACATATGATTATATAAAACTTTTCTCCTTAAATAAGCTTTTTTTTTTATCTTTGAACAAACCAAGAAGGCTTAAAGCCTAAATACTAACGTACCGTGGGTGTCCTAAGCGAGGTAAGAGGGAGTTTGTTGACACGGGACTTAAATACTTGAAGATTTGGGGGAAAGGAAAGACCTCCGCGGGCAGCAGGTTCCACAATCTAGAAACTCTGGGGATAAAAGAACGAACAAAGTAATAAGTTCGGGGCCTGTCCAGTTGGACCGTATAGGGATGCATACGCGCCGAACCACGACTTTCTCTGTTGGGAACCGTGAGTGGAGAAACTATAATGGACAATTCTTCAGAGCAGAAGCCATGGAAGTACCTATAAAAAGCGATAAATCCCCCACAGCCCGACGATGAGCAAGAGAGGGAGGCCTTTCTGTAAGTGAAGGATCATTAATGAGACGAATAGCTCTTCTTTGAATGGCATCAAAAATGCTGAGGGTTGTAGGGGGACGCCATGCTCCAGATATGGGAAAAATATTCCAAGGGAGGTCGGATTTGGGACACATATAAAGTGTATAAATTAGAAGCGGAAAAATACTTTTGGCTCGAAAGAGAAATCCAAGCTTTTTGAAGCTGCCGTGGCTATAGATACAATGTGTTTATGCCAGTTAAGGTTATTCTCAAATGTGACGCCCACAAGCTAAGGAATTATACCCTGTAATTTTATTCATCAATTAAATTTCACCCTGTATTATGTGCACTATAGTCATTTTGAATCCCAATTGTGCTCTTTTAAATCCCTCCGTGTCAAATTAAACCGAATTGAAGGAAAAGGCTGCACTATATTGTCTGTTTACAATACGCTCACGATACACAAGCGAAATCGAATAAAACGCCAGAGCAGAAAACATTTTGCATTACAAAAGGAAAAGTTACAGTGAAAGCCTGTTTACCACAATAGCTTGATATTTCACATTTTCAACGTACATTTCTTGTATCCTTCCATTTTTCCCGGGCAAATAATAAATTATATCGTTTTTACGATACAAAGCGTTTTGTTGGGTATTCGTTGTTTGACGGTATACACAAAATAATTTGTAAAACACTTTTTTATAAACAAATTTTATTTTTTACTATTAATAGATGTGTATTTAATATACAAGGAAAAGTTCTAGATTTCAGCTCGAGGTTGTGTTGTCTCCCAACGCAAAGCGAAGGGAGACAATAAACAGAGAGCTAAAATCTAAAATGTTTTCCTTGTTTTTTTTTATCTTTGGACAAACCACGAGGCTGAAAGTCTAAATACTAACGTACCGTGGGTGTCTTAAGCGAGGTAAGAGGGAGTTTGTTGACACGGGACTGAAATACTTGAAGATTGAGGGCAGCAGGTTCCACAATCTAGAAACTATAGGGATAAAAGAACGAACAAAGTGAGAAGTTCGGGGCCTGTCCAGTTGGACCGTATAGGGATTCATATGCGCGGAACCACAAGTTTCTCTGTTGGGAACCGTGAGTGGAGGAACTATACTGGACAATTCTTCAGAGCAGAAGCCATGGAAATACCTATAAAAAACCGATAAATCCCCACAGCCCGACGATGAGCAAGAGAGGGAGGCCTTTCTGTAAGTGAAGGATCATTAATGAGACGAATAGCTCTTCTTTGAATAGAATCAAGAATGCTTAGGGTTGTGGGGGCGCCATGCCCCTGATATGGGAACAATATTCCAAGGGAGGCCGGATTTGGGACACATATAAAGTGTATAAATTAGTCGGGGAAGGGTTGGCTCGAAAGAGAAATCGAAGCTTTTTGAAGCTGCCGTGGCTGTAGATACAATGTGTTTATGCCAGTTAAGGTTACTTTCAAATGTGACGCCCACAAGATGAAGGTGTCTTTGTTCTGTAAAACTAGGCCGCTCATAAATAATAATTAATACACAATTATTTTTCTGTAAAGTATAAAACACGTGGGGTCAAATAGATAATCTAAGGGCCTTTAAAATGAGGTGCTACACGACCCCCATTTCTATTTGAAAGAAAAAAGATGCTAGTACTCCCTAACGCTAGACCACGTGACCAAAATTATTTCAATGCCAAAAAGTAGCTTTAGTGACACCGTTTTACACCAATCTCGATATCTTCACCCATTCAAAAGTTAAGGGGGAGAGAACTTTTAAAAACCGCGTTGTATGTGCAAATTAAAGCTAAACTTCAAACGCTTATAACTCTACAGCAATTTTTAAAAATAAGACTTTAATGAGTAGAGAATCGAAAGGCCTTTAACACAAGGTGTTACAAGACCCTTCTTTTTATTTGGAACAACAAGTTTCTAAACAAAATATTATTTGGCTTTTCTCCAGAATAAAATTAAAAGTTTATTTATCATTTTAAGAAAATTAAAACTTTTATACATTATAAAGAACTATTCTGCTCTTACACAATATAATAAAAGTTATTATTACTTTAAAAGAAATAAAATAATGAAATATTCAATATTAAGTTACTTACAATACAAAGGTTTCAAAGCTGCTCTATAAACAAAAGGTCATTGGCACTCGGTTGATATCATTTTAATGCAATAAAATAAAATCCTAACAAGACGCCAGACGAGAACTGGGCCAATGGTTGCATCTCAAAAATGTGGTAAATAGTTTACCAAAAATGTGGTAAACAGTTTACCTAAAAACTTACTTATAAACTTGTTAGAAAACTAAAAAAATTAAAAATAAAATGTCTGATGGACACTTTACAGTTTGACATTACTTTTGAAAAAATTAACTGGTAAAAGATACACCTATTAGGTATCTCGTCGCCTAAGATTTTATTTTATTGCATTAAAATGATTTCAACCGAGTGCCAATGATCTTTTGTTTATAGATTGAAACCTTTGTATTGTAAGTAACTTAATAGTAAATATTTCATTATTTTATTTCTTTTAAAGTAATCATAACATTTATTATATTGTGTAAGAGCAGAATAGTTCTTCATAATATATAAAAGTTTTATTTTTCTTAAAATTTTTAATAAAGTTTTTAATTTTATTCTGGAGAAAAGCCAATTAATATTTTGTTTAAATTTAATATCCCAGAAAACAAATAAAACATAAAACAAGTTTCTAGTGCCCCCTTGGCACTAGGTCACGTGACCGAAATCATTTTTATAACAAAAGCAGTTCAAGTAACACCCTCTTATCCAAATTTTACCCAATTACCATAATCACCAGGCTGCATAAACTCTTACCTCAGCTTTAAAACCTTCTTTAGGATCAGCAGTGTATTTGACAGTTCTGATGTAGCCATCGGCATCCACCACAGAATAACTTCCAGTTATCTTCTTGCCATCTTTTCTTCCTTACGGGTCTGATAGTTGGTGAATTGATCATCTTTTACATCGAAGCCAAATTGGTAGGATGGGTTGGGCTGTAACAAAATAAAGGGAATTTCTAACTTAACTCTTGCTTTAGTTGACAAACTAAAGTATAACAAAATCAATATTTAAAAACCGAAAAGCGGCTAGTTGGTTCACATTCAGAAATATTAATTATATTGCACAGTTTCCGTTCGTTCTCGGTCGTGGTAGGACGTTGGAAGGGAGTCCATGCGGCTCTCACGTGGTCGTGCATGGAGGATGTAGAAGACGTTCTGGTGCCCCGAGAAAGATAGGACACCCACAGCTTTTTTTATCTTTGGATTATTCACGAAGGCTAAAAGCCTAAATACTAACGTACCGTGAGTGTCTTAAGCAGGGTAAGAGGAAGTTTGTTAACACGGGACTTAAAAACTTGAAGATTTGGGGGAAGGAAAGACCTCCGCTTGCAGTAGGTTCCCCAGTCTAGAAACTCTAGGGATAAAAGAACGAACGAAATGGGAAGTTCGGGGGCCTGTCCAATTGGACCGTATAGGGATTCATACGTGCGGCACCACGAGTTTCTCTGTTGGAAGCTGCAAGAGGAGGGACTATACTGGATAATTCGTCGGAGCAGAATCCGTAAAAGTATCTATAGAAGAGCGATAGATCTCCCACAGCTCGACGATGGGCAAGAGAAGGAAGTCTTTGAGTAAGTAAAGGATCATTAATAAGACGAACAGCCCTTCTTTAAATGGCATCAAGAATGCTGGGGGTTGTAGGGGGATGCCATTCCCCAGACATGAGAACAATATTCCAAAGAGGATCGAATGTAGGACACATACAAATTGGAAGGGGAAAAATACTTTTGGCTCGGAAAAGAAGTCCAAGCTTTTTGACGCCGCGGTGGCTATAGATACAATGTGTTTATGCCAGTTAAGGTTATTCTCAAATGTGACGCCCACAAGGTTAAATGTGTCCTTGCTTTGCAAAACCTGGCCACTCATAAGCAAAGGGTGAGTGTTTGATCATGTTTCGCGACAAGAAACATGATTGTGTTTTGGATGCATTAAATTGAACGGGATTTTTGGCGCCCCAATGCAATATCAAATTGAGATCCTGTGAAAGAGATATCTGCATCGCCCCGCATTTGCCTTCCAAGTCGGGTTGAGAGATTGGCTTGGGAACCTGAAAAGTGGAGTGAAGGGAACTATCGTCAGCATAACTATGAATGGGATTGGTTGTGGAAGAAAGAAGGTCGGTGATGTGAAGAAGAAACAAAGTTGGTGCTGAGGCACTCCAGCAATAATTTCGTGAATGCTTGAAGAGTGGCCATTAAAAATGACTGATATACGTCGATTAGAAAGATAACTGGAGAGCCAAGAGCAGAGTTTAGTTGGAAGACCATAAAAGGGAAGTTTATTAAGAAGTGCGTCATGCCAGACTTGGTCGAAAGCTTTAGATATATTAGGAGCAATGACCTGGGACTCACCTAGAAACCCAAGAGACTTGTTCCAGTTGTGTGAAACGAAGGAAAGAAGATCTGCTGTAGATCTCTTGTGACGAAATCCGTATTGCCTGTCATGTAAAGTTTTATGTTTTTCTAAATACCTAAGAATTTGCAAGTTAATGGATTTCTCCAATACTTTACAAAGCATTGAGGGAAGTGAAATGGGTCTAGAGTTGGATGGAAGAGATTTAGATCCTTTCTTCGGAATAGGCTGGACACGTGCAGCTCTAAGCCTGGTTAAAATAGGTGTAAGTTCAAGAGCACATTTTTTTAAAACGATTGCTGGTATTCCATCTAGCCCAGACGATTTCTTGGTGTTAAGAGAAGAAAGGACACGCTTAATGTGTTTTACCTTAAAAATAATATTGGGCATTTGGTGAGGAACTGGGGGAATTTAAGAAGGCATCTTTTTTTTGAAACTAGGCGCTGTGAGTGAAGATTCCTATAACCTGATGTTTCCGGTTTGGCGTGCTGCATGAGGTGTTTTCCAATGGCGGAAAATGGAGGCGGGCGTCGCAGGGGGTCAGCATTAAAAGAAACCGGTTATGCGCGATACCAGTAGCAGTTCCAGGGAAGATGGCCGAAATTCATGCCACTTCAAGTTGAAGATTAAATAAATAGTGAAAGAATACGGAATTTTTGAGAGCTACAGAGTACATGGGGTTAACGTACTTTGTAAATAATAAAAAAGTATAGTAAACTGCGTTCGCGAATGAGGCTACCGTATTTCTTAAAATTCTAAGAGAAGCATAGTTGATCAAATGCGCGAATAGGGCTACCTTTTTTTTTTAATTCACAGGGCAGCATCGTTGGTTGCTTGTCTTGCCATATAGATAGACATATAAAATAAGTTATCTTTCTAAAATCTTTAAAATATTTTCCAAGTAGTGATTTATATTGTGAACACCTAGTATAAAAAAGTATACATTTTGGGAATTTTAAAAATATACATTTTTGGGAAATTTAAATTTTAATTGGGTTACTTAACATTGGGAAATTTGGTACATAAAAATATACGTGAGGTGTCAAGGTTTTAAAAGTATAAATCAAACAATGTTCTAGGTTACTCTTATAATAATAAAATAAAAACATTAAACAAACTGGGTCGCCTAGAAACGCAAAACAAACACTGAAAAATTTAATATTTAAAGAGGGAGAAAAACAAATTACAAAGAGATGAGATTAGATTAGACAAGAAGTAGGTGGTAAAAGTGAAGTTTAGTAAAAAGTTAAAGTGTTAGTTAAACCCCCGTACGGGCTACTCCTAGTGGGGGTATGCCCGTACTAAATTAAGTTACTCAAATAAGTTAAGTTAGTTTTTAAAAATGCGAAGTTAGTTTTTATGGTCCACCGGTCTCATGGTCCCAAGAAGATAGTTCCATATGGTACATTTGTCCAAGTGACGTCAAGTGATATGTATTTAAAGTTCTACGTCACAATATTAAAAAAATAATTTTACCCTTTAACTTGAAAACACGATTGTAAATAATTTTTTAATAGTTAATTTTAAAAAGCGTTGAAAATACTACTAGTTTGCTAATTTAAACAATTTTGTATTTTTACTAATAAAAAGTTGTTCATGGCAAGCCCTTAATTTATGGAATAAATGCATTGTTGCACCAATTGTCTATAATACTGTCTCTACCATCTGTCGTACAACAAACAGCATAGTCTGTGAACCCTTTTAGTTTAAAAATTAAATAATGTTCATTTAAGCCATCCAGCCAAATGTTCTAAGCGGCGCGGCGGTGGTAAACGGGGAGCAAGGCCTCTACTAAAGTTTTATTGAACAGGTAAATGGGGCACAGAGATCTTGGGGTCAATAAAATCGTAAAGGTAAACGGGGCGCAAATGTTTTCTTTAAAGTAAAGGTATCGAAATAAAATGTTGGTCTATTTTTGGACTTTTTCTCACTATTAAAATCTTGAGCGGAAATCTTTTCGCACATCTATTCACTATTACAATGAGAACTGAACTGATTAAGTGGTAAACAAATTATTGGTGTCAATTATAGGAATTCTTACCTGCCCAGACCCACACCTTCTCTCGGGAAGGGCTGGCACCTAGGGTTGCCAACCCTCCCGATTTGGGCGGGAGTCTCCCGCTTTTCTGACATGTCTCCCGCCTCCCGACAAAATAGTAAAAACTCCCGCTTTTCAAACATTACCTACTACCAGATTCAAATTTAAAAAAATTAAATAAAAAAAGTCACTATACTATGTAATAATTTATTATAAACAATCTGACAACAGCGCTTCCGGTAAATCACCGGCGCGGACATTAGAGACATTTTGCACCCCTTATTTTGCAATTCCGTTGTGGTTAACGTTATTCTGAGACTGCGCAGTAACGCAAACATGATCCGTTATCGTTATTAACCATACCTGACTCCTTTAATTACGGATGAATACCGAAGAGCTTATCGTTATCGTTATTGTTAAACTGCGTAGTTGCCGGATTGTAGAAATTTTAATATCAATTATTTAAAAGGTTAAAATTTTATTGCCGTATTAATTAAAATATCATTTATACAAAGGCTCTAATTAGCGAAAAATCTATAGCAGTAATAAAAATCAAATAGTGTTAAAAAATTCAAAAGGACTTGCACTTTTACGGATATTCTAAATCAGTAATTAATTTAGATGTTACAATCTGGCACACTTGCTTTTATTCTACTACCAAACTTAACCTTACTTTTTGTGTTTTGCTTATACTGAATTGTTTGCATATATTTAAATATCAATTTATATCTTATGAAGAATAAAAGTAAATACTGATTTTTCGTTTACTTTAAAATCGGTGACCCACAGGCAAAAATAAGGTTATGTGTCGAAAGCGCAGACGCAAGATAAATTTCTTAAAAGAGGCTGCAAAATATCTGTCTTAAACTGCTGCCGTAATCGTTATGTTTAATAACGATAACTATAAGGACGCCAAAAAACGTCTGTTATTTTAAGAGGTGCAAAATGTCTCTATTAACACAGTGATCGGTTTCAAAAACGAAACCACGTGTTTATTAATTTAGCTTTAATACGCAGCGGCGCGGCGCTTGGTATTATTCCCGGCAGTGTTTGGTATTGTTCGCGGATATAGGAAAGTAATAAAATTTCTAAATTTACGGTGAAATGGCGAATGCGCAAGAAAAAAAAAAAAACCTTTTTTTAACTCCATGACAATGACCTCCCGCTTTTGGTTTTCTAAAAATGGCAACCCTACTGGCACCCCATTTACCTATGATATAAACGTAACCTTACAGGCGTGCAGGTAAAAGAGATATTTTCGCGCCCCGTTTACCTCCGTCCGTTCTGAGGGTAGTTTTAAACCCATACCAACCCCTAAATACGTCACTACTCACAGATATTAATAATATGAATGCAATAAAATGAATAAATCCCTTTTATCTCTAAATAATTGGTTTACAACACAACAATAAAATAAACTAAACTACTTAAATTCCCTATATACCCTCAATCCGCGGTTTTGAAACCTATATTTAAATTCATATTAAATTCGGATTATAACTTAATGCTTCATACATTTATGCAATGAAAATTTTAAGCCCTGTTAGCTGGCAATGTAATACGGGTATTAAAAATTTGTTATTTAGTAATTTTAGGTGAATTAATACACAAAAATAATGTAAAATTAAAATATTTTTAAGATAAAATGGTATTTTCTAACTGAAGGTGTGTGAAATTAAATGATACACACATGCGAGTCATGGGTAAGTCATGGGTGAATCTTAAGAGTCAGCGCTTTTACACCCGTGTTGGTAACCCCTGGGTTAAAACCTCCAGGGTACTTATTCTTAAAACTGGGGCAGTGGCGGCTATTCAGGTGTAGTAAGTGAAGTGCCACTTCACCAAAAATAAGTAATAAAACATAAAAAAACATATTACTATTATTCAATTCATTTTTCTCATTTCTATTTTTTATTTGTAAAATTCGCCATGAAAAATCTAGCATATAAATTAACCGCTGGCGCGAGTCGCTTTCCTCCTCTTTCGGCAACGCGACAAGTGTATTGCAAATTTGTTTTATTGTTTTGTTTACGCTTTGACGCTCCGTTGCCATGACAACGTTATAATTGCCATGACAACGCTATACTTGCCGGTGGCCAGAATCGCGGGTGGGAGTATCAGGTGTATTGCTTGGTAAATCGCTAGCCTTAAAAAGATAGTATAGGTTTTGGTCGTTCCCTTGGTTTTTACGTATTATTTCGATTGTTTCCATTTGAGTATTATTAGCGACAGTGATTTTTCACAGGAAGAAATTAAAGGATAGTACAGAGCACTTCTCTATGAAATATAAGATCATATTTTGATGGAAATGGAAGTAAGATTCGAAGATTGATACAAACTACAATTTCTTTGTCTTGCTGATACTGCAAAGTTTGGCCAGTATAACCAAACTTTTCCCACTGATTCTTTTAAAAATTTATTAGAGATATATACCGAATCATTTCCAAAAAATTAGCGGCTCAAAAATAAACTGGACCTAATATTTGCTGATGAAAGTTATAGAAATATTTCATTGCAGCAGTTAGTGAAACAAGTTGGCGCAAATAAAGACATTTTTACCAAGGAGTATACACTTTTTTCGCAAATTTTAACGATACCGTCGACAAGCGTGTCAGTGGAACGGAGTTTTTCTTGTCTAAGGCGTTTAAAAACTTTCTTAAGAAACACTATATCCCAAGATAGACTTTTATCTTTGGCCAATATTTCAATTCAAAAGGAGCTTCTACAGGAACTAATAAAAACTTAACCATTTTATGAATATATAATTGATAAATTTGCTGCATTAAAAGATAGAAGGATTGATTTGGTGTATAAAATTTAGGTAAGTTAAGATATTAAGACTTTTTACTTAGACTTTTGATAGTTGAGTATTTTCAACTTTGCTAAAATGGTGAATGCACTTTTTTCTCTTCCTGCACTACACCTGTTTTTAGACCTGCGAGCCGCTACTGAACTGGAGAATACCTTTCTCATGAGGATAGTGAGCGAAGTTCTCTAGAAAAGCTTAAATAGGTATTCTTGAACGCAAACTACTGCTCCCATCCCGCGAGTGTAAGGAAAACAGCCCGGGAAGTGAACGATCATTTTGGCGATGTGATCCAGTCCGTTATTTTATGCTCGACAATTAGGACCCAGGTAGGAATAGGTTAAATAGTCCCTGGGGCAGTAATGAAATTGACTTCACCTTATTAGGGGTGTTTCTTTTGACGAATCTACCACGAATATTCATAACGCTATATTTAAAAACGGCGTGTTAAACCAGCCTATCAATATCGAATGTTTTGAGTTTGACCGGGAGTCACGTTTTTTGTCGGACAAGTTTATCACAATATTTACAAAAAATTGTAAGTGTTACAGTTACAAAACCACCAGAACCATGGACATATTTTGGGTATCGGATTGGGTGGGTTTCGTGAATGTATGTCACCAAGTGGTTCCCGACTTGCAACGATTTGCCAAACATCCATCCAAACTAACCACTCTGTTGGCGCGCTTCTTTAACGCCAAAAATCCGACAAGCTCTGAATCACCGGCAAAGCATTAGCCAAGCCCTTAAAACGACGTGAATTCATAGATAACCCACATTTAGATCCGCAGCGCCAAGAAGCATTTTTCGGATTTTTACGACCTCGCGCAGTAAACAATTCGAGGGTGGACGAAGATGTCCCCTTCCTCCGCGTTCTGACTGTGACGCTCATTAGCTACCGTACTCTAAACGGGAAAACCAGACAAGGCGTCGTAAATTCTTTCTGATAATGCGGATAGTCTGTTTGGCGCCCGCGCGTCAAACTTCGAGGATGAGTGGCGCACAAACACATTTTTTTGCCCATGAAAAGTATAGTAAGAACATTTTAAAAGCGCAAATTCGGTACTCTTTGAAAATAATACAAAAACATAAAAAGGCCGCCTGCAATCGGACTATTCTATACAAAGACGCCGCTATCCTTTACAGCGACTCACCGATACACTATGGGATAGAAATCCAATATTTTGGCCAAAAAGCAACTTTGAAATTTTAATGGCTTATGCTGTGTATTTCAAAGTAAATACACTCCAAACTACATGTACGCAAAATTATAAAAGGATATGACGACTTCGAGAATAAGAAACTTGAAAATGTATTTTAAGTAAACATAAATATACATCATTTAATCTACTTAGTTTATTATTAGCGTTGTTTACTAAAAAAAGTAAAAGACTTTAAATAATAAGAGCTATTGTTGTGTTTCCGATGAAGTCTCGCTACTTTTGTCAAAGATTTTTTTACCTTTTTCTTTATCAGTTTTTGTACTTACAATTGCCTTCCTACTTTTTGCTACTTCTGAGTGTAAGGACAGATACAAGATTATTTTATAATTTACAAGGTTTTCCATTTTAAAATTTAATATGTTATGTCCTACACTGTATATCCTAAAAGATAAATGCATTCTGATGAAAGATATGGATTCTACAGAATCTACCAACAAAACAGTTTTTTATTTATTTTATACGTTAAAAAATAAAAAAGTTGGGAAGATGTATCTCTATTACGCATCTAAGAATAATTTAAAATTATTTTTCAGATTTGGATGGGTATATTTCCGAAACTAATTTAGATAGACACATCAAATGTGGTATTTTTTTAAAGCATTTTAAAAGATTTTGGGTGTGATATAATATTCAGGGTATTCAATTTAAAAAAATCATATCTATTGTCGTACCCTGTATATCATATGAGATAATAATCATCGGATTACTGATTAGAATACTACCGAATGAACCAAACAATCTGACATTTTAGTTTATTTTGTGGAATAAAAAATAATAATGTTAAGTTTAGGTTTCCAAAAAGAATTTGTAATAATTTATAACATTTTCCAGTAAAAAGCACCTCATTTTAAGTTAGACTGGTAAGTTTCAGAATTTTGACCAAAAATATTAATTTCTATCCCATAGTGCGATGACCAGATGAAAGAGCACCGAATTTACATTTTTAAACTGTTTCTTCTATAACTTTTGTTTTGCGCAGGAAATACATTGGCAATCTATACGCGGCTTAATACTCGGCGTTGTAGCCATTTTCTTTGCTTAAACTTGGCTTGACACGCTGCCGCGTATCTAGACAAGCCGAAAATATGAGTGTTTAGGCTTCAATAACAAATAGTTGAGAGAGGGGTATAGTAACTAAATTATAAACATATAGAATTGACCACAGAAACCAAAAAATGTAATAATAAATAGGGTCTTTACCTAAAAACGCAACATTTATGACGTAAATCTTTTGTTTTTTATACACTTGTTTTTTTATTGCAGTTTTCTAATTCTTCAAGCTAAAATAAATGTAAGTTTTTTTTAAAACGGGGAAAGTTTAAAAATATGCAGTTTTTCTTCTTTATTGAAATTCCCTGTATATTAAAATATGTATTTTCCTAAGCACAGCATATTTTGGCCTTTATTTAATTCAGTCAACAAAACTGGAGTTTAATTTTGAGCTATAACAGTTAATTCGTAATTGAAAACATTAGAGGAGTCAATTAAATTCTGGGTTCACTAACTAGATTTTTTGATAGTCCTATCGACTGTTGATTTTCCGGGTATCGGTCTATTCGGATACTGAGCAGCGAATATGTCTGACACCTTTTGGTAACTATTTCCTTGATATTTAATGATCAATACTTTTCTTCAGTAGTATAACTCATGGTTAATCTTCTTGCTTTACGATTTTTTGATAATAATAAAGCATTAAATTTAAAAATATGCAGTTTTTCTTCTTTATTGAAATTCCCTGTATATTAAAATATGTATTCTCCCAAGCACAGCATATTTTGGCCTTTATTTAATTCAGTCAACAAAACTGGAGTTTAATTTTGAGCTATAACAGTTAATTCGTAATTGAAAACATTAGAGGAGTCAATTAAATTCTGGGTTCACTAACTAGATTTTTTGATAGTCCTATCGAATGTTGATTTTCCGGGTATCGGTCTATTCGGATACTGAGCAGCGAATATGTCTGACACCTTTTGGTAACTATTTCCTTGATATTTAATGATCAATACTTTTTCTTCAGTAGTATAACTCATGGTTAATCTTCTTGCTTTACGATTTTTTGATAATAATAAAGCATTAAATTTAAAAATATGCAGTTTTTCTTCTTTATTGAAATTCCCTGTATATTAAAATATGTATTCTCCTAAGCACAGCATATTTTGACCTTTATTTAATTCAGTCAACCAAAATGGAGTTTAATTTTGAGCTATAACAGTTAATTCCTAATTGAAAACATTAGAAGAGTCAATTAAATTCTGGGTTCACTAACTAGATTTTTTGATAGTCCTATCGAATGTTGATTTTCCGGGTATCGGTCTATTCGGATACTGAGCAGCGAATATGTCTGACACCTTTTGGTAACTATTTCCTTGATATTTAATGATCAATACTTTTCTTCAGTAGTATAACTCATGGTTAATCTTCTTGCTTTACGATTTTTTGATAATAATAAAGCATTAAATTTAAAAATATGCAGTTTTTCTTCTTTATTGAAATTCCCTGTATATTAAAATATGTATTCTCCCAAGCACAGCATATTTTGGCCTTGATTTAATTCAGTCAACAAAACTGGAGTTTAATTTTAAGCTATAACAGTTACTTCCTAATTGAAAACATTAGAGGAGTCAATAAAATTCTGGGTTCACTAGACTAGATTTTTTGATAGTCCTATCGACTTTTGATTTTCCGGGTATCGGTCTATTCGGATACTGAGCAGCGAACATGTCTGACACCTTTTGGTAACTATTTCCTTGATATTTAATGATCAATACTTTTTCTTCAGTAGTATAACTCATGGTTAATCTTTTTGCTTTACAATTTTTTGATAATAATAAAGCATTAAATTTAAAAATATGCAGTTTTTCTTCTTTATTAAAATTCCCTATATATTAAAATATGTATTCTCCCAAGCACAGCATATTTTGGCCTTTATTTAATTCAGTCAACAAAACTGGAGTTTAATTTCGAGCTATAACAGTTAATTCCTAATTGAAAACATTAGAGGAGTCAATTAAATTCTGGGTTCACTAGACGGGAAACTTGAAATTAAATATTTCTTTGATTTTGATTTAATTTCGTTTAATATTTAATGCGTTTCAATAGGACAATATTTAATAAAGCTATTCAATTATTTTTAAAAAATCACCAATAATTAATTGTTAAAATTGAAAATTAATAAATATCTGTTTCATATCGATGTATCAAAAAAAAAAATAAGGTCAAGTATTTTTTTATCTTTGGACAATCCACGAAGGCTGAAAGCCTAAATACTAACGTACCGTGGATGTCTTAAGCAGGGTAAGAGGAAGTTTGTTAACACGGGACTTAAAAACTTAAAGATTTGGGGGAAGGAAAGACCTCCGCTGGCAGTAGGTTCCACAACCTAGAAACTCTACAGATAAAAGAACGAACGAAATGGGAAGTTCGAGGCCTGTCCAGTTGGACCGTAAAGGGATGCATATGTGCGGCACCACGAGTTTCTCTGTTGGGAGCTGCAAGAGGAGGGACTATACTGAACAATTCGTCGGAGCAGAAGCCGTAAAAGTATCTATAGAAGAGCGATAGATCTCCCACAGCTCGACGATGGGCAAGAGAAGGAAGTCTTTGAGTAAGTAAAGGATCATTAATAAGACAAACAGCCCTTCTTTGAATGGCATCAAGAATGGTGAGGGTTGTAGAGGATGCCATTCCCCAGACATAAGAACAATATTTAAGAGAGGGTCAAATTTGGGACACATACCAAGTGTATAAATTGGAAGGAGAAAAATACCTTTGGCTCGGAAAAGAAATCCAAGCTTTTTGAAGCCGCGGTGGCTAAAGATACAATGTGTTTATGCCAGTTAAGGTTATTCTCAAATGTGACGCCCACAAGGTTAAATGTGTCCCCGCTCTGCAAAACCCGGCCACTCATAAGCAAAGGATGAGTGTTTGATGATTTTTTTCGCGACAAGGAACATGATTGTGTCTTGGATGCATTAAATTGAACGAGATTTTTGGCGTCCCAATCCAATATCACATTGAGATCCTGTGAAAGAGATATCTGCATCGCCCTGCGTTTGCTTCCAAGTTGGTTTGAGAGATTGGTTTGGGAACCTAATGAAAAATGGAGTGAAGGGTACTATCGTCAGCATAACTATGAATGGGATTGGTTGTGGAAGCAAAAAAGGTCGTTAATAATTACGATTTTTTTGATAATAATAAAGCACTAAATTTCAAAATGACAACATTATGTCACGCTAACTGGTATTTTTATTGTTGTTCATAAATATGAGGCGATTATAATGTAACAATTTTAAAAAATATATTAGCATCTAACTAGCAAACGGGTTAACCGAAAAATCTAAAGTTTTTACCATGGACGTAGATTTGCATGCCCTTCAATAAACTTCAATAGAATTTTTCTCCAAAATAATTAGGGGAGCCAATAATTGACCCCATTAAAAATACATAGGATTTTCTATGTCCCGCCCGGCGATGCATCAGCCGGTAAATAATAAAAGTTTATATTTTAATTAATGTTAATCTTTAAGAATAAAATATAACTCAGATCATGTTAAATTAAACGTTACAAAGGGTGAAATGACCCTACTTGGGCTTGATACGTATTACTACTTGAAAGTTATGGCGAGACGGATGATTTATTGCGCACTTAATTTGGGATTATGACTCCGGGGTTGCGATGTACAGTCGTATAAATTCCAGACATTAATTTGGAATATTCCAGATTAAAAGTTTAATTTCAATTATTTTAGGATACAATTCATGGTTTATATACTAAGTGACATAGAAATCCGAACACCCAGTTTAAATGGTTTTATTTTAATGAAATTTAGTAAATTTATTTATCTTACTGTAAATAACAAATGATAAAATGTTCAGCCTTATCAGTTCGACATTCCGGTTTTTATACTGTTTTTTTTTAAATTCACTAATGATCTAAAAATGAATATTGCAGCCGCAGAAAATATCCAAATTTGGCGGATTTTGGTTGTTGCCATTCTTTACGATTGGTTACGATGCCTAGAGTACGAAGACCTGTACGATTTCGTCAACTTAGTGAGTTTAATAGGGGCCGTATAGTGGGACTTCGGGAAGCTGGGACTTTCTTTTCGGGAAATTGCAGTTAGAGTGCAAGTGTAGACACTGTGGTTAGGTGTTGTCAGGCATGGCTTCAAGAAGGCCGTATGCAAAGAGCAAGGGGCTCTGGACGCCGCCGTAGAACAACAGACCGTGAAGATCACCGCCTAAGATTATTGGCCTTAAGGGACCGTTTCTCTACTACCAGGTCCATTTTATTGGCATGCGAAGTGTTTACCGACGAATGAGAAGTTTTCGCCTGTTTGCATACCGGCCACACTGGGTCCTTCCTTTAACTCGAGAACACCGACGTAATCGCCTTGAGTGGTTCAGACAACGGTCACTCTGGGATCAGGAATGGAACAGTATTGTCTTTAGCGACGAGTCTCGATTTTGTTTAGGCATGCACGATGGTCAATCCAGGGTTAGAAGGCGACGTGGTGAAAGAAGGAATCCACAGTTTTTTGTTGAAAGACATGTTCATCACACTGTTGGAGTTATGGTTTGGGGTGCTATAGCTTATGACTCCAGGTCACCTTTAATCTTCATCAGAGGTAACATGAACGCGCAGCGTTATATCCAAGAAGTTCTAGAACCCCATCTTTTACCCTATCTTGACATTCTGGCAAATCCAACTTTCCAACAAGATAATGCCCGACCACATGTTGCAAGAGTCACTATAGACTTCTTTCAACGTAATGATGTCACATTGTTACCATGGCCACTAAGATCTCCCGACTTATCCCTAATTGAGCACGTATGGAATATGATGGGTAGGAGATTGCTCAATTTGCAACGTCCTCCTCAGACTCTAGAAGCACTCCGAGATGAGTTGGTGGTTGCCTGGAATGAGATACCACAGGAGGACATTGACCACCTGATCAGAAGCATGCCTAGGCGCGTTGGAGAATGCGTAACACATCGGGGTGCATCCACACTTTATTAAAGGTAAAAGGGCTTTAAACCAAAGCAATCATTTTGAAATTTTTATCATTTACTTATTATGCTTCATTAATTACTTATACAAAATTTTATTAAAATAAAACCATTTAAACTGGGTGTTCGGATTTCTATGTCATTTAGTATATTTAGTCTTTCCTGGCGACTGTTAAGAAAATTAAAGGCATATTTCTGAGCTAATTCTATAAAAAGCGGTTTACGCCCTGTCGAATAACTTACTATACTTTTAACCATGTAACTTTTTCTGGTAATTTCCCTAGCACATTGTTCTATGGTTACAATTTCCTCCTGGAATACTGTAGGGTGTTGTCCTGATAAAAGAAAGTGGATTCATAAAGTGTGTATTATCCTCAGGTTTAATTAAGGGATAAAAAAAAGATTTAACTAGTTGTTTGAGTACACGAAGACAGAGAAAAAGGAATTTGATTTATAGGAGTTTTTCTCTGGCGCTTTAGGTCGAACGGTCAAGCGGCAAGGCTGCCTCTATAAAATGCGTGCTCAAAGGTAGGAGGGAGATTTTTAATTTGATCTACTTACCTGATAACACTGTGCCACTGAGCGAGCAGTCAGTGAAAGTTGTTTTTGTGGTTATGTCTATTTTTGTTTATGTTTTTATTTTTTCGGAAATTTTATTATTACTCTTTTAATATTAGAAGAAAGCTTATACTGTGTAGTAACTTAACGTTAATAAGATGATTTTCGCTAATTTGGGTTCTACTGTTTAAGGTAAGTAAAAGGTTTTTTACTGTCACTACAATAAATATGTCACTTGCAAAACCAATAGCAGTTTTTAGAATGACATCATAATATATATCACACGAGTGTTGTAAAGTACTTTGCAACACTAGTGTGATATAACGTATTTTCTATGCATGAAACCAGTGTGCTATTTGCTATTTTCACGAGTCGTCGTAGGAAAACAATATATTTTATATTTCCTCTACAACCAAGTGGAATTTTTCCATTGTCATCCCCAAAACGGATTGTTTAAATTTTATATTTTAAGCCCTTTGTCGATATAAAATGCCTACAATAATAATCTTCTTTTCTTTGTTACTCGAGCACTATCGAGATTTACTGAGCTATAAACATTTTATATCCCGGGTTTGTTAAACTAGAAATAAAATTCTTGTCAACTTCACTCCGGTTGGAAGGTTAAAATACGACCTTCCTATTGGAGAAAATGGAAAGTTGTATACGCTTTTGGGAAAAAGAACGGCACCTTTATTTTTCAATAAGCTAAAAGGAAGTTTAAAATGTTTCTGTCTTCAAGATCATTTTGTTTTCTATAAATAGTGTTTACCAATTAGTGGTACATAGCAAAGTTTTAAATTTTCCATGTCAAAATATTAGGATTCACTCGAACATACAGTTTTATATTCATAAAAAAAGCGTACTTGTAAAAAAGTAAATGTTTCTCCCTATTCTAGTCCCTGGGCCAGTAGTGAAATTGACCTCATATAGATGAATCCACATTTAATTCATTCTAAAATGTAAACAAACCTTTTCAAATGCACATAGCTTCGGACAGAGCCTGATTACATATTTTTAGATAAATAATAAAAAAACATTGCTAAAACACGTATCACGTATTTAAAAAACATCCTCTTATTTCTCCTCTGTCCTACTATAAAACCGGTGGCACGTGACGAGGTACTAAAAACTTATCGGGTTGAATATTTTTTGTGTACTTGGCGGCATTGCTTTCAGAATGAATTAAATATGGACCCATCTTTAATAATAACACTTTTAAAACCTTTTTACGGGGGTTCCTTCTAACAAGTCTACTACGAAAATTTATACCGCCATATATATATATATATATATATATATATATATATATATATATATATATATATAAATATATATAGAAGAGGCGCTTTAACCCAGCCTGTCAATGTCAAATGTTTCGACCATAAAACCCATGGACATGTTTTGGGTATCGGATTGGGCGGATTTCATAACTGTAACCCTTACACCCTTGTGACAGCACGAGCCGTCAGGCAAGTACGGCAATTCCATGAGTAAAAAAAAAGACACTTTATGCATGTGTTACATACTAAATTTTTCTACAACCGTATAAAAATTTCCCAAATTACTAGTTTTATTTATTTATTTAAACCTATTAATTTTAATTTTTGCAGCACAGCCATATTGCAACAAAAAATCATACCCTTCCTATTTTTTTTAAGACCCTTCTTCCCCCCTCTTCCTCTTTATAACTATGCGGTTAAGATTTAATTTTGAGAAATTGTAAGGGGTAATTACTTTTTATAGAAATAATACCAAAACAGTATAAATTCCTTTTTAATTTCTTAGTCATTCAAATTCTTTATTACTATTAATTTTCAATAATTTTTATTAAATTTATTCGCAAACTACCAAATTTTAAAACTAGTGATAGATGAACTAAAGGAAAATATAACCAAATCAAAGGTAACTTCACCGTTTGGTTCAGTTGATGTCGCGTTCACTGTTACGTTGCATAAATTAATATCTAAGATTATTCTAGTAGGCATTTTTTTTAAATCTTTGGACAAACGACGAAGGCCAAAAGCCTGAATACTAACGTACCGTGGGTGTCTTAAGCGAGGTAAGAGAGAGTTTGTTGACAAGGGATTTAAATACTTGAAGATTTGGGGGAAGGAAAGACCTCTGCGGGCAGCAGGTTCCACAATCTAGAAACTCTAGGTATAAAAGAACGAACAAAGTGAGAAGTTCGGGGCCTGTCCAGTTGGACCGTATAGGGATGCATACGCGCGGAACCACGAGTTTCTCTGTTGGGAACCGTGAGTGAAGGAACTCTACTGGACAATTCTTTAGAGCAGAAGCCATAGAAGTACCTATAAAAAGCGATAAATCCCCCACAGCCCGACGATGGGCAAGAGAGGGAAGCCTTTCTGTAAGTGAAGGATCATTAATGAGAGGAATTGCTCTTCTTTAAATAGAATCAAGAATGCTTAGGGTTGTGTAGATATGAGAACAATATTCCAAGGGAGGTCGGATTTGGGACACATACAAAGTGTATAAATTAGAAGCGGAAAAATACTTTTTGGCTCGAAAGAGAAATCCAAGCTTTTTTGAAGCTGCCGTGGCTATAGATACAATGTGTTTATGCCAGTTAAGGTTACTTTCAAATGTGACGCCCACAAGATTGAAGGTGTCTTTGCTCTGTAAAACTTGGCCGCGCATAAATAGAGGATGAGTATTTGATGACTCTTTTCGCGACAAGGAACATGATTGTGTTTTTGGATGCATTAAAATGGACGAGATTTTTGGCGCCCAAATCCAATATTAAATTAAGATCCTGCGAAAGAGATATCTGCATCGCTCTGCGTTTGTTTTCCAAGTCAGGTTTAGTGATGGGTTCAGAAACCTGAAAGCTGAAGTGAAGGGTACTATCGTCGGCGAAACTATGAATGGAATTAGTTGTGGACGAGAGAAGGTCGTTGATGTGAAGAAGAAACAATGTTGGTGCCAAAACTGAGCCCTGAGGCACTTCAGCATTTACTTGGTGAAAGCTTGAAGAATGGCCGTCCACAATAACTGATATACGTCGATCAGATAGATAACTAGAGAGCCAAGTACAGAGTTTAGTTAAAAGACCATAGGAGGGAAGTTTATTAAGAAGTGCGGCATGCCAGACCTGCTCAAAAGCTTTGGATATATCAAGAGCAACGATCTGGGACTCACCTAGAAACTCAAGAGACTTATTCCAACAGTGTGATACGAAGGAAAGAAGATCTGCTGTAGATCTTTTGTGGCAAAATCCATACTGCCTGTCATGCAAAATTTTGTGTTTTTCTAAATACTTAAGAATTTGTGAATAAATTAATTTTTCCATTACTTTGCAAAGAACTGAGAGAATTGAAATTGGTCTATAGTGAGATGGAAGAGATTTAGATCCTTTCTTGGGAATAGGTTGAGCACGTGCAGCTTTCCAGCTCTCCGGAAAGATACTTGTGTCGTAAGAAATTCGAAAGAGCCGAGTTAAGATTGGTACAAGTTCTGGCGCACAGGCATGGAAACAAAACACTAATTCAAAGTGTAAAAAAATATTCGAAGTGTTAAAAAAGTTACTTTTTTAATACTTTATGTTGTGTATCACAATGGAGTACTTTATCTTTATGTTAACGATTAAAAAACTGCCTTTTTTAACGGTCGTGTTTTTTTTTAAATATTTAGTGCATAATAAATAAGCGCTGGTTTGTAAAATCCTCTTGTGTTTTTATTTTTAATTTATTAATTTTAACATTAAAAGTAAATATAGCTTTCTAAAATTTATCAAAGTGAATTCGGCAACATTTTGTAACAAACCACAGCGCTGTTTTGAAACCTTTATTGCCCGGCAAATCTAGATAGTTTTCTCGTAAAAGAAATAGATCGTGCTGGAAAAATTTTATGTTTGAACAGTTCGATCAAAGATTTAAACTGTAAAGTTTTACGGATCCACTTTACGTTTGACAATGGACAAATTTAAAGTGGCGATTTTATATCTTGCTTTAAAAAGTTAAAGAAATTTAATAAAAAAAACTTTTTTAACGACTGTTAAAAAAATGCTGGAGGTAAAGTACTCCATTTTAGTACACTACATAAAGTGTTAAAAAAACTTTGTTTAACACTTTAAAGCTTTTTTCACACTTTAAATTAGTGTTTTGTTTCTATGCCTTCTACAATTATCTTAAATATCAATTTATGCAATGTAACACAGTAAACGCGACATCAACTGAACCAAACGGTCAAGTTACCTTTGATTTCCTCATTATTCCTTTTAGTTCATGTGTCACTAGTTTTAAAATTTGACAGTTTGCAAATAAATGTAATAGAAATTATTAAAAGTTGATAGTAATAATGAATTTGGATGACTAAGACATTTAAAAAAAATTATACTGTTTTAGTATTATTTCTACAAAAAATAAGTAGATACAATTTTCTAAAAATTAAATAATAAATGCATAGTTATGAAGAGGATAATTGTCTCTTAAAAAATAGGGAGGCTATGATTTTGTGTTGCAATAATAGCTGTGTTGCAAAAATTAAAAATAAAAGGTTTAAATAAATAAAACATGTACAAAATGGTATTTCGGGAAATTTTTATACGGTCGTGGAAAAAATATAGTATGTAACACATGCATAAAGTATATTTTTTACTCATGGGAAGTAAACTTCCCATTTGTAAAAAAAAGGACCACTTTATGTACTTGTTATATAAATTACTATAACTGCATAGGTCAGTGCACAAACAATATTTTGCCTTATATCAAAAATAGCAAAAATTGTTTTACCATATTTACAAAAATTAGTCGATTTTTAGTCTGTGTTTCGGCTAGAAGCAAGCACAAAAAGACATTAAATTTCAAAAAAATAAACACTTTTTTTTAAATTGACTTCAAAAATAAATAAAACTCGATAATAAGTTAAAAATAATACACAAACAAATAAAGTTGGGTAATAACATATGGTATTATTAGAGACATTTTGCACCTCTTAAAATAACAGACGTTTTTTGGCATCCTTATGGTTATCGTTATTAAACATAACGATTACGGCAGCAGTTTTAGACAGAGATTTTGCAGCCTCTTCGAATAAATTTATCTAGCGTCTGCGCTTTCGACATATAACCTTATTTTTACCTGTGGTTCACCGATTTTAAAGTTTACGAAAAATCAGTACTTACTTTTATTCTCCATAAGTTATATATTGATATTTAAATATATGCAAATAATTCTCTTGATTTTGTTTTTCAAAGTAGATGTAACAATACAGTATAAGCAAAACACAAAAAGTAAGGTTAGGTTTGGTAGTAGAATAAAAACCAAGTGTGCCAGATTGTGACATGTAAATAGATTACTGATTTAAAACATCCTTAAAAATGCAAGTCCGTTTTAATTTCTTTACACTATTTTATTTTTCTTACTGCTATGGATTTTTCGCTAATTAGAGCCTATGTATCAATGATATTTTAATTAATACGACATTAAAATGTCAACCTTCTTAAATAATTGATAATAAAAATTCTACAATCCGACAACCACGCAGTTTAACAATAACGATAACGATAACGATAAGCTCTTCGGTATTCATCCGTAATTAAAGGAGTCCGGTATGGTTAATAACGATAACGGATCATGTTTGCGATACTGCGCAGACTCAGAATAACGTTAACCACAACGGAATTGCAAAATAAGAGGTGCAAAATGTCTCTATTTACAGACATAAGCCGATTTTTAGTTTGTGTCTCAGCTAGATGCAAGCACAAACAAGACATTAAATTTCAGATAAATATACATTTAAAAAAAATTGATTTTAAAAATTAATAAAACCCTATAAAAAGTTAAAAATAATACACAGAAAAATAAAGTTGGGTAAAAACATATTGCATTATTAAGGTATAAAAAGCTTTTGCCTATTTAGTTATATCCACCATTTAGTACTCTAGCGCATATGTTATTACCCGACTTCATATATTTTTTTATTTTTTATTTTTAGCTTTTTAGTGAGGTTTATTTATTATTGAAGTCGGTTAAATTTTTTAAAAGTCTTTATTTTTGCTTTCTTATTTATTATTATTACTATTAATTCGGTAAACATACACTAAAAAACACTTTTCAGTATCTTTTTCAGAGACTACTCACAGGGACGTGTTATTTAATTGGTTTGAAACATTACAGACAGTTATGCCAAACTGTTACATTGTGGGATCATGGTTAGTTTTGTTTTGTTAAATCTTTTTCTTTATTTATTAATAAAACGAATTAACAAAAAAAAGATTTAATTAATTAGAACTAACTATGACAGGTAAGGTCATCCATTAGACCATGGATCATGAGGGAATCCCAAGACTGATGGAGAAGAACACCAGGACAGCGTCAGGCGAAAGTGTTCATCAAGGCTTACTCGCCAGAATTTACGAAAGACCTTCTGAATTATAACCGGAAGGCAGTAAGAATAATAGTGGGTCAACTGACAGGTCATTGCAGACTGAATGACATGAAAACAATAGGCCTGGCAGAAGAAAACCTATGTAGGTTCTGCCAGGAGGAGGAAGAAACCGCAGAACACGTATGGTGCTACTGCGAAGCCTTTTGTCGTCTGCGGTTTGCAAGGCTGGGTGAAGAAAAACCTAAAGCGGCAAGATATACCAAGGGGCCAGTTTCAAGCTTGTGGAGTCTGATTAAACAGACCGGCTTGGATAGCGTGCTCTAACCTATGGACGGAGGACACACAATAAACCTGAGTAGGTTGCAGTGTTAGAGGATATGCAATCCACCTCCTAATCTAATCTAATCTAATCTAACTATGACACTCCAATATCATTCAATCAAATTACATGTTTCTGTGCTTTGTACTGTAGTGTTCCTCTCAGTTCGGTGAAAAAGATAAATTTTGCCCCAAGGTTGTCAATTCTGTCTAGAAGCAGCTTTGCCTCACGAACATCGTACGGTAGAGAGAAAAACCTAAATAAAACACAATCATGTTCTTTGTCGCGAAAAAATCATCAACCCTTTGCTTATGAGTGGCCAAAAAGTATTTTTCTTCTTCCAATTTATACACTTTGTATGTGTCCCAAATTCGACTCTCTCTGGAATATTGTTCTCATGTCTGGGAAATGGCATCCCCTACAACCCTCAGCATTCTTGATGCCATTCAAAGAAGAGCTGTTCGTCGTATTAATGATCCTTTGCTTACTCAAAGACTTCCTTCTCTTGCCCATCGTCGAGCTGTGAGAGATCTATCGCTCTTCTATAGATACTTTTAAAGCTTCTGCTCCGATGAATTATCCAGTATAGTCCCTCATCTTGCAGCTCCCAACAGAGAAACTCGTGGTGCCGCACGTATGCATCCCTGTACGGTCCAATTGGACAGGCCCCGAACTTCCCATTTCATTCGTTCTTTTATCCCTAGAGTTTCTAGACTGTGGAACCTACTGGCAGCGGAGGTCTTTCCTTCTCCACCAAATCTTTAAATTTTTAAGTCCCGTGTCAACAAACTTCCTCTTACCTCGCTTAAGACACCCACGGTACGTTAGTATTTGGGCTTTCTGCCTTCATGGATTGTCCAAATAAAAAAAAATAAATAAATAAAAAAAAACAAACCACCTAGCGTTCCGCGTAATTTAATGTAAAGCAACAAAACGTATTTTTTGGGGTTCAATAAGTTATATATTTACACTTACACTGCAGAACTAATAATTTTAACTTTGCACGTTTTTCTTCATTGGAAAATTTTAAACTAAAGCCATGATAAGAACCACCAAAACACTTACCACAAATTGTGTGGGTGCTCGGGTGGCAATGCACCCAAAGAAGTGAAATGCATGAGTGCTATTATGCACCCATATGGGAAGTGAGGTAACATATTTTGTATTTTATTTTTGCTGTTTAAAAATGATGTTAGTTAAAAGGACAATTAAATGATAGAGTAAGTATACCGGGTGTTGCTCCGTCGAACGGGACATAGAGAATTCCATGTAAATTTTGAAGTAGTCAAATATTGGCTCCCTAATTATTTTAGAAAAAAATGCTATAAGGATTTATTGAAGAGCACAATAAGTTCCACCCAAATTTAAAATTTGAGCATTTTTCAACCAACCAGAAAAGAGTAAACTGCTAAAATACTTTTGCAACTTAGTATCTCATTATGCACCCTGTACTCTAGAAATCAATAATAAAAACACCATATCGATTTAACAGAGACAATTTAGATCCTTAATTTATAATGTTATTGCCAAAACTGAACAATTTTATACGGGAATTTCAAAAGAATCCTCGCATTTCATTTTAGTTTACAGCTAATTCCAACACATGCACTCACAGTTACGCAACACAATAAAACAAATTTTTCTACATTTAGAAATCAATTTATGACGAAAATATCAGGATTTAATTAAATGCTCAAATATTCCTCCATTAACTGCCAGACAATAACCCAAACGATTATAAAACTCATTTCTTACGTTGGCTAGTTGGTACATCGATATTCTGGCACATTCAGCGGAAATAGCATTCCTTAACTTAGGCAACAGTGAATTTTTTCTTGATTTAAGTAGTTCATTATTTAAAAATGATGTGACATTGATCTGACAACTTGAGAGCAAGAGGTTAAATAATTTTTCTGGGTATTTTATTATAAACTTCTAATAATGCAAGAAGATAGGAGATTCGTAACTTATAGCATTTATCTCTTAGCTAGCGGACTGAGAAGATCTGAAATTTGTTCACTGGGTACAACTTTTGGTGCTCTTTAAAAAATCCTAATAATATTTTCTTCTAAAATAATTAGGGGAGCCAATATTGGACCACTTCAAAATTTACATGGGATTTCCTATGTCCCGCTCGACGGAGCAACACCCGGTATAAAGTAAAAATCTTTTTTCTTTTGCTTTTTAATTTGTTATTAGGCAAGACAAATTGAAAAAGTAGATGTTGTAAAAGTGATGACTTTTTTAATTTTTTTGTTCTTCCTAAATTTTTTGACACCATGGCACCCATATGAAATATGAAAACTTGCCGCACCTGTTGTGGAGTAACTGTTTTTATTACATATTGCACGTATTTATTAAATCCAATAGTCACATCTCAAACATGTAAGAAGCAAAATATTGTGACGTGTAATTCTTGAATTACATACATATAGGAGCCTGGGACTAATGTACCATATGGAACTATCTTTTGGGGACCATGAGACCGGTGGGCCATCAAAACTAACTTTGCATTTTTAAAAAAACCAACTTAACTTATTTGATTAACTAAATTTAGTACGGGCATATCCCCCACTAGGGGTAGACCGTACAGGGCATACTAAAACTTTAACTTTATACTTGACTTTACTAACTACTTCTTATCTAATCTTTTCTAATCTCTTTCTTTTTCTTTAAATATTAAATTTTCCAGTGTTTGTTTTGCATTTCTCGCGACCCAGTTTGTTTAATGTTTTTATTTTATTATTATACTCCTATAATAACCTAGAAAATTGTTTAATTTATACTTTTAAAACCTTGACACCTCACGTATATCTTTATGTAGCAAAATTCCCACTGTGAAGTAACCTAATTAAAATGTATACTTATTTTAAAATTCCCAAAAATGTATATTTTTAAAATTTCCAAAATGTATACTTTTTTATACTAGGTGTTCACAATATACTTCCGAAAAAAGGTATCACATATGATCACGGTTTTTCTAAATCTTTATAAAATATAGTATGTAACACATGCATACTAGTATATTACATTACAAGTGTGGAAAATGACTAATTTCACACGAGTGGGAATTTTGTAGCACGAGGCGTTAGCCGAGTGCGACAAACCCACGAGTGTAAGAAAGTCATTTTCACACGAGTACTGTACACTATTTTTCCTACGACCACAAATTATTCACCAAAAAAAAAAAAAAAATTAAAGTTTGTCTGTTCAGAAAAAATAAAAAACAATTGAGAACTTTGCAACACTAGGGTGATATTTACTTTGCAACACTAGTGTGATATATACTTTTCCTCACTGCTATATTATACTGTTTTGACAATATTTTTACATCGAAAATCACCTACCTAGAAGCATTATATAACGTTTATCATTTTGGAATTTAAAAAGGCCCTCACTTAATAAAAATTGTATGGTTTTGTTAGGTAATAACGCTAATGGTTTATTACGGTTTTCTGCTATTATAAGGGTTTTTTAAAAATTATCGATTCTTACATATTTTAGACACTCTTCTAAATAAAACGTAAGTGGTGCATATCCAAAATATTTCGTTTATTAAAAAATATCAGTAAATAAACTTACGGGACCGGGGAGTGAAAATGGGTGCTGGGTGGGGTAAAATTGGTAAAACGAGTTAATGAAACTGAACATCACATGTAAAAATTAGGTAAAAATAACAGTTTTTCCTCATATTTTTAAGAAAAATATAAAAAATATGAAAATTGTAAATGCATAACCTAAAGTCCTAAAAGTAAGAAAAAAACGACTACCAAACGTCAGTTACCATGCAAAATATGGAAAGCATTTGGCAACGTCGGCAGGGTCTGATTCTATTTATGAATGGATAAAAGAAAGTGGATTCATAAAGTGTGTATTAGCCTTAGGTTTAATTAGGGATTAAAAAAAAGATTTAACTAATTGTTTGACTACACGAAGAAAGAGAGGGAGGAATTTGATCTATAGGCTTTTTTCTATGACGCTTTAGGTCGAACGGTCAAGCGGCAAGGTTGCCTCTATAAAGTACGTGGTCAAAGGTAGAAGGAGATTTTTAATTTGATCTACTTACCTGACAACACTGTGCCAGTCAGTGAAAGTTGTTTTTGTGGTTATGTCTATTTTTGTTTATGTTTTTATTTTTCGTAAATTTTAATAAATATAAAATAAGATGATTTTAGCTAATTTGGGTTTTACCGTTTAAGGTAAATAAAAAGTCTTTTTACTGTCACTACAATAAATATGTCACTTGCAAAACCAATAGCAGTTTTTAGAATGACATCATAATATGTATCACACCAGTGTTGTAAAGTACTTTGCAACACTAGTGCTGTAAAGTACTTTGCAACACTAGTGTGATATAACGCATTTTCTATGCATGAAATCAGTGTGCTATTTGCTATTTTCACAAGTGGTCGTAGGAAAAGTGTCTTTTTCTACTCATAGGATTGCCGCACTCGCCTGACGGCTCGTGCTGTCAT
The DNA here is from genome assembly GCA_014170235.1 of Listronotus bonariensis. Lineage (NCBI taxonomy): Eukaryota > Metazoa > Arthropoda > Insecta > Coleoptera > Curculionidae > Listronotus > Listronotus bonariensis. The sequence goes on along the minus strand of JACEGR010000496.1, from coordinate 157,034 downwards.
ACTTCCCATTCGTAAAAAGTGTCACCTTATGCGCTTGTTACATAAATTACCATTTTTATCAAATGACCAAGACACACAGGCGAACAAAAAATGGCTTTTTCGTTTTACGGAGAGATCTATTAAGATTTGTGGAGATATAAACATTTTATACCTTCGGTTTGTTTTACTAGAATTTGTGACCAACTTCACTCGGTTATATGGTTAAAATACGACCCCGCCATTTGGAAATAATGGAGAGTTATGGCAATTTGGACAATACAACGTTAAATTTTTAAATGGAGTTAAAGCTACTTTGTTTCGTTTTATCTTAATGGTATTTATGGGGTAATTTTAGGACTAAAATGGTTTTAAGTATAAAAGAGTTTTATTAAACCATTTCATAATAATCCACCAGTCGTATATTCTAAAAACTAATAAAACTTTTCAAAATTTAAGCAAAAAAGAGAATAATCATTTAGCCCCACAAAATTTGACAGAAGCTCAAAAAATGCTCGTGTCGATTGGTGCAAACGGTGCTTAAAAAACTTAATGGCGGTGCTTCAAAACACATGTACAACGTTTTTATTTATGATTTGCCACCCATTTTAAATTATAACCAAGAAGGATAGAAAAAATGAGTATTTGATGACTCTTTTCGCGACAAGGAACATGATTATGTTTTGGATGCAATAAAATGGACGAGATTTTTAACGCCCCAATCCAACATTAAATTAAGATCCTGCGAAAGAGATATCTGCATCGCTCTGCGTTTATTTTCCAAGTCAGGTTTAGTGATGGGTTTAGAAACCCGAAAACTGGAGTAAAGGGTACTATCGTCGGCGAAACTATGAAACAGTTGTGGACGAGAGAAGGTCGTTGATGTGAAGAAGAAACAGCGTTGGTGCCAAAACTTAGCCCTGAGGGACTCCAGCATTTACTTGGTGAAAGCCTGAAGAATGACCGTCCACAATAACTGATATACGTCGATCAGATAGATAACTAGAGAGCCAAGTACAGAGTTTAGTTGAAAGACCATAGGAGGGAAGTTTATTAAGAAGTGCGGCATACCCGACCTGGTCAAAAGCTTTGGATACATCAAGAGCAACGATCTGGGACTCACCTAGAAACTCAAGAGATTTATTCCAGCAGTGTAATACGAAGGAAAGAAGATCTGCTGTAGATCTTTGTGGCGAAATCCATACTGCCTGTCATGCAAAATTTTGTGTTTTTTAAGTACTTAAGAATTTGTGAATTAATTAATTTTTCCATTACTTTACAAAGAACTGAGAGAATTGAAATTGGCCTATAGTTGGATGAAAGAGATTTAGATCCTTTTTTGGGAATAGGTTGAAGACGTGCAGCTTTCCAGCTCTCCGGAAAGATACCTGTGTCGTAAGAAATTCGAAAGAGCCGAGTTAAGATTGGTGCAAGTTTTGGAACACATTTTTAAAACGATTGCTGGTATGTCATCCAGCCCAGACGATTTCTTGGTGTTAAGGGAAGAAAGGATACGCTTAATGTGTTTTACCTTAAAAATAATATTGGGCATTTTATGAGGAACTGGGGTAACCGCCGAAATTGGATAATTTACGGGAGGGTCAAGGGTTGAATTGGCAGCAAATTGTTTAGCAAATAGTTCTGCTTTTCCTTTAGCGGTAGAAATGATTTCATCTTCCAAAGTTAGAGGTGGAAAAGAACTGGTGCAAAAATTCCTTCTTATGTTTTTCGCAAAGGACCAGAAAGATTTGCTGCCATTTAAGCAAGAAAGAACTTTGTTTTTAATACGATTGTCGAAGGAGTCTTTGGCTTCAGAAATTGTTTGATTGTAGTAGTTTCTTGCTTCAATGTTGGCCTGTCGGTTTTCTGTAGAAACTTCTTGTGAGCCCGAACTTATAAAATTCTGGCTTTATCACAAGATTTGGAAAACCAGGGTTTTTGGTTATAGAGTCTAAAAAATATTTACCATATGTTTTGAACAAATCCTTTTTTTTTGGTATTAATAAAATCTATTTAATTTAGCCAGTATAAAATTTAATAAAAGTATATTTAATCTGCGAGAAAAATCTCTCTTATTATTAATACGGTTTATCTTGGGAAATATGTTTTGTATCTAATTCTGATAAACATTTTATCAATTACTCTTCGACCGATCTTCCTCGAGGATTTTTCTTATTAACAAAGTCCTTACCTAGTCCGGATATCATCATTTGCTGTACAAAAGATAACAATAAGGGTCAATTTGATTGATTACGCTCCCTTATCGTCTGAGAGGAATCATTCGGGCCATATTGCCGACTTGGGATGTTGGGGGATTTTGTTTTTATTGTTTTTGTTTTTGTCTTTATAAAATATTTCTTGTAAGTGGAGGAATTTACTGGGTAAATGTTTTATTTTGTTTGGCATAGACATATTTTTTTTTAATTTAAAAATTTTATTTTTTTATATCATTAAATATAATATGTTTATAAAAAATGTTATATGAAACAAATAAAGAATATGAGGAACATTTTAAAAAGTCTTTTTTAGTTTAGTCACAAATTATCAGAATATACAGATTGTTTACTTGTTTCTATAACCTTCAGAAAGAGTAAATGGAACATCTGCACCAATGTATGGATCGTAATATTTTGAATTTGTAAAAGGTTAAACCGCACCAAGACGCTAAGGAGAGATATATTTTTATAGTAACTAATTATGCAGCTTTTTTTATGTGTTAAAAACGGAACAAAAGAATATTACACTAATTGGGAATTTACAAACTAAAAATTTTACCCATTCTTTAAACGGTAGAATATTGTTAGTAGATGTCACGTTTGGATCAACCTGTAATAAAATGTCTATACCTGGTTGCACAAAACATTTTTAAAAACGATTAAACTAATGTGGGTTTAGAATGTTTAACAAAAAGCCATTAAAAAAAAATCCTTGCCCAAAAACTGCTTATTAAATTAAATAATGGTATTCCGTTTATTTAGCTTAATTGTGTATTAAAAAGTTTTGTGTAACTGGGGATTGAAACAGAATAATTGAAATCCGAGTATCACAAGTTTCTAAAGAAACCCCGACGCAATATTTTAAAGCAATGCAGATGTTGCCTTAGTAATACCCAAACCTAATTGATTTGTTTTTTTTATTTGAAAGTATGTAATTTTTTTAAATACTGAAAAGACACCTCATTTTTAAATTTCAAATATAGCCTTTTAAATGGCAGTACGGCTATAAATAAAAAAATATTTTCCTCTGTTTAGGCACTTACTGATTAATATCAATAACTTTAGTAACATATCTAAGTAATTTGTAAAAGCTTAGTATTTATGTGAAATAGTACAGAATAAATATACACATTTGTATCCCATAATAAACGGTGAAAAAATTTAACAAGACACTATACTAACACTTTAATAATAAAAACATAAAAGTTCACAAACAACTAGACACAATTAGCTAACTTATGCTCACGTTCTATACCAACAAAAGTATAGGACTAACTGACACCTAGATGAGCATTAGGTCACGTACTAAATCGTGGGGTGTATATCCACCACGCAGTGGGAGGGACGATAGTGGTGAGAGATTTCAACGAACACGCTTAGTTTCGCATCTGGGTATTCTGATAATTTGTGGTTTAGTTTAGTAATGTTTTATTAAACAATGTATAAGTCATTTAATCTGTTTTTGCTCAAGCAAGCAATTTAAAAACAAGCATTAAAAATATAAATTTTGAAATGTTGTAACTCGAAAACCAATTAAATTTAAAAAAATACATTTTTGTGATATAGGGTGACAAAAAATATTGTGGCTTTAAGTTTTTTATAAATAATTTTGTTATTAATAGGTGTATTGTTACAATAATCGGCCAAAGAGGGTTTTAAAAGGTAAAAAATAAGAATCTGCTTTTAATTTTAGTTAACTCTAAAAAGCCCCATCTGCAGTATCTTGTTTAATTTAAAAAGAAAAAAAATCATCTACTTTGTATATAATTTCAAAAAAATCTTATTTTTTAACATATTCTACATAATAAAAGGTATATGTGGTAAAAGTCGATTAAGCAGCCATTTTTGTGATACCTCAATTAAAAAAAAATGCATTCCGTATGACCAGATCTTGGCTAAACAGGCTGTTTTAAAACAAAGATAGTAATTATTAAAAATGTAAATTTTTAGGTAGATTTAAGAAAAAAGTTCAAATAAACCTATGTAATGTTATACCTTTTGAGATACAGAGTGGCAAAAACAAGTTATTTTTATTAAATATTTACCACTCTGTATCTCAAAACTTAAGACATTTAGGACAAAGGTTTTTTAACTTTTTTAACATCATTCAAATAATCACGCTTTTAAAGATTAACCTCTTATTTTGATACACTCTGTATTACATATATCTCGAAAGCGGCTTAACTTTGACCAATTATACCTTTCTTATGTTTTTTTTATCTTTGGACAAACCACGAAGGCTAAAAGCCTAAATACTAATGTACCGTGGGTGTCTTAAGCGATGTAAGAGGAAGTTTGTTGACACGGGACTTAAATACTTGAAGATTTGGGGGAAGAAAAGACCTCCGCGGGCTGCAGGTTCCACAATCTAGAAACTCTAGGGATAAAAGAACGAACAAAGTGGGAAATTCGGGGCCTGTCCAGTTGGACCATATAGGGATGAATACGCGCAGAACCACGAGTTTCTCTGTTGGGAACCATGAGTGGAGAAACTATACTGGACAATTCTTCAGAGCACAAGCCATGGAAATACCTATAAAAAGCGATAAATCCCCCAAAGCTCGACGATGGGCAAGAGAGGGAAGCCTTTCTGTAAGTGAAGGATCATTAATGAGACGAATAGCTCTTCTGTGAATAGAATCAGGAATGCTTAGGGTTGTGGGGGACACCATGCCCCAGATATGAGAACAATATTCCAAAGGAGGTCGGATTTGGGACACATACAAAGTGTATAAATTAGAAGCGGAAAAATACTTTTTGGCTCGAAAGAGAAATCCAAGCTTTTTGAAGCTGCCGTGGCTATAGATACAATGTGTTTGTGCCAGTTAAGGTTACTTTTTAAATGTGACGCTCACACGATTGAAGGTGTCTTTGCTCTGTTAAACATATTGAAGAATAAGAACAATAAGAACTCGATCTAAAAGTTACGGACAGAGTGGTTTAGACAAGTTATTTTTAATTTATGCAAGATACCGCAGGTGGCGCCCTCTAGTTTACAATAAAAGTAAAAGCAGTTTCTAATTTCTCACCTTTCCAAATTCTTTCCATAGCCGAATTTTGTGACAATACTCCTCTTTTATCAACAGAATTCAAACCAGAACAATTTTTTGACTCTCTGTTTCTCTAAAATCTTCCATTTTTGGACCAAGGTAAGTAGGGTTATATCGTTATATTTTAGCCTCAAAAAATTATTCCCCACTTTTTAGAGACACCGTGTATAAAGCTGTACAATTAGTTTATCATGTAGAATAACCGCACCAAGTTACGTGTTCGAGTTTTGAATCACCTTGTATAAAAAGTGTGTGATTAAAAACATCATTGTGTATTTTAATAAGAAATAATAAAATATTACTTACGTCAAAATCACCTTCGTCCTCTTCTTGTTCTTCTTCTTGCCGCTGTTGCTGTCTTTGTTGTTGAAGATACCTTTGCTGTTGAGGCGATGGCTGTTGATATTTGGCGCTGTATTGGGGCTGTACCTGTGGCTGGGCGTACTGGACTTGCTGGGATGGGTATGCTTGTTGTTGAGGAGCTGGGGCTTGTGATTTTCTAAAACATTTGTTTTCTAAACAGTCGATTTTGGTAGATGATAGAAGTTTATGACGTAAATGCCTAATTTAATAATTGTGGATTTTTAAGTGTTCGAAGTAAGTTGTAAATATTGTAATTTTAAATTAGTGTTTAGTTTATCTTTTAACTGTAATTTTATCCTGAAGGTAATAAAATTTTCTATAATTCTTAAAAGTATAGTAGCCCCATGGGCGAGTGCAGTCCAATATGATTCTCTGTAAATGCTAAAGACCGTTTCTTGTATGCAGTCAAATATTCTTCTATGTAAATTAAAAAATACGGTAGCCCCATTGGTTTATGTAATTTAATATGCTTCCTTGTGAATTCTAATAATAAGGTTTGTTCCAGCAGGCTGCCAGAAATGTTGGCAGGAGACTCTTTGTTTGACCTCCGGACAGTGCGGACGTGCGTAGAGGACTACAAAGTTCCGGAGTGGCAGCTAGAGGTGTCGTACGAACGTTTTTTACCTTCGGGGATCAAGGAAATATTCATGCTAAATTGACGGCATCTTTCTTCTGGATCTAAGCGCTTTGAGCGAAGATTCCTATAAGCTGATGGTATCCTGTTTGGTGGTGAACACGAGGTATTTCTCAAATGGCGGAAAATAGATGGGCGTGCCATGGGAACTGTCAGTAGTGAAAGTAAAGGTTATACGTAACACCAGTAGCAGATCTTGGTTTGACAGTCGACAATTTATGCATTGCATCGATTGTTAAATTATTTGTTTTCTTTTTGGAATTTCTGGGAGCTACGAGCTCGATTATCCAGATTTTCCGCCGACGAAGCCCTGGAAAGCATAGTCCGGAAGGGGAAGAGTGGTGGATTGGACCTAAAGGGCCGAAAACCAAGAAAAAAATAGAAATAGAATAGAATAAAAATGTTGGCAACCGTTCAGATTCTGCGCACGTCAAATTTGTCATTCCAGCAGTGCCATTTTTCTAACATTATACAATTGTTTGTTGTTCCAGCAGTAGTTTTAAGATGTTGGAAACATGTTGAAAACTATTTGAAAAGTTTGCAAACTTTCTTTAAACATTGCTGACAAATTTCTAACATAACCTTTTTGTGTTGACGTATAGGCAGTATGTACGCCTTGTTTATTTTTCGTTCCAGCAGAAAACTGTTGCCAACATTTCTGACTAATGTTTGTAACAATTTCTGCGTTTAACGATTGTTGCTAACATGATTCCAACATTCTGCTGGAACAAACCTATAGTAATGACCCGATTTTACCTTTTCTAGAGTGTAGAAGTAAAAGCAAAGTGTTGTTTTCTCTTAAACGGTTGGCATTAGTGACATGAATTAAAGTAAATGTTTTTTGTTAATAGTTAAAGGCTTTTAGGCCCAATTTGTTGAACAAACCGTTCATTAGTTACTGGCTAATGGTTTTCACAAAACGTTTTTCAAAGATCCCACTAATACGGAGCAAAAAAGGAGTCACAGCCACTTCCTTCTTGCAACTGGTAAGTAACTCACAACAATTTATTGGATAATAATATGAGAGATTTATTTGTATTTTATTTGACTAAAATAAAATCGAAATATTCAAATGGAATAATAATCTTGTTTAAAAATCTTAATTTATTCGGAACTTTTTGAAAGCCAATATCTCCTAAGGCAAGTCATATACAAAAAAGTTTGTATGAACAAGTACCTGGTCTTTTTACGTATTTCTTGTTACATATCTAAGATTATATTCACATTTTTCCGAACACCCTGTATATTATTAAACACATCGAAACCTTGCACTGTAAAGCCGAAAGCAGTTGTTTAATAGGCTATATTAAAATTTTAGACTTCTCCACTTATTTTTATTTTTTTTTATCTTTGGACAAACCACGAAGGCTTAAAGCCTAAATACTAACGTACCGTAGGTGTCTTAAGCGAGGTAAGAGGGATTTTGTTGACACGGGACTTAAATACTTGAAGATTTGGGGGAAGGAAAGACCTCCGCGGGTAGCAGGTTCCGCAATCTAGAAACTCTAGGGATAAAAGAACGAACAAAGTGAGAAGTTCGGGGCCTGTACAGTTGGACTGTATAGGGATGCATACGCGCGGAACCACGAGTTTCTTGTTGGGAACCGTGAGTGGAGGAACTATACTTGACAATTCTTCAGAGCAGAAACCATGGAAGTACCTATAAAAAGCAATAAATCCACCACAGCCCGACGATGGGCAAGAGAGAGAAGCCTTTCTGTAAGTGAAGGATCATTGAGACGAATAGCTCTTCTTTGAATAGAATCAAGAATGCTTAGGGTTGTGGGGGACGCCATGCCCCAGATATGGGAACAATATTCCAAGGGAGGTCGGATTTGGGACACATATAAAGTGTATAAATTAGAAGCGGAAAAATACTTTTTGGCTCGAAAAAGAAATCCACGCTTTTTGAAGCTGCCGTGGCTATAGATACAATGTGTTTATGCCAGTTAATGTTACTTTCAAATTTGACGCCCACAAGATTGAAGGTGTCTTTGCTCTGTAAAACTTGGCCGCTCATAAATAGAGGATGAGTATTTGATGACTCTTTTCGCGACAAGGAACATGATTGTGTTTTGGATGCATTAAAACTTAACTTAACAAAAGGATATAAGAATAAAATAAGCTGTCGTCAGCTAAGCCCTAAATAATAATATCTTAAGCTCCGATTGTTTTGCAGAACTTACCTAAGAGCTGCCTGTTGTTGAGCTTTTACCACTTGATCGTAAAAATTGGCATCTATTTGTCTAGGCCCCTGAAAAAAAATAACGTAGGTTAATTAAACAAATACCTTTTTCTTTTTCTGCATTTTTATTAAAATTTGGCGCGATAGCGCAGTTGATAGAGTTTGTGGTCTTAAACCCATTTTTAGATAGAAGATATTTAAAATAAGGTCCTTAGTGGAGTAACATCTATTTAGCGGCAAAAAATGTAAAATTTGAGGTTTGAAAAGGGTGACGAATTAGTCATCCATACACGAATATTTGCAGCATATTTAAAATATCATCGAAAAACTTTTATGCAGTTAGTCACAAAATGATCAACATTGGTCAATTGGTCAGCAAGATTAAAGAAGTTCTGTATGAAATATAGTATATTACATTACAAGTGTGGAAATTGACTAATTTCACACGAGGGGGAATATTGTAGCACGAGGCGTTAGCCGAGTGCGAAAACCCACGAGTGTAAGAAAGTTAGTTTCACACAAGTACTGTACACTATTTTTCCTACGACCACAAATTATTCAACAAAAAAAAATTAAGTTTGTCTTTACAGAAAAAATAAAAACAATTGAGAACTTTGCAACACTAGGGTGATTTTTACTTTGTAACACTAGTGTGATATGTACTTTTCCTCACTGCTATACTATATTGTTTTGACAATATTTTTACATCGATAATTACCTACCTAGAAGCATTATATAACTTTTATTATTTTGGAATTTAAAAAGGCCCTCACTTAATACAAATTGTATGGTTTGATTAGGTAATAACGATAATAGTTTAAAACGGTTTTCTGCTATTTTAAGGGTTTTTAAAAATTATTGATACTTTGACTCTCTTCTAAATAAAACGTAAGTGGCGCATATTCAAAATATTCAGTTTTTAAAAAAATGTGAGTAAACAAACTTACGGGACCGGAGAGTGAAAAGGGGTGTTGGGTGGGGTAAAATTTTTAAAACGAGTTAATGAAACTGAACATCACATGTAAAATTAAGTAAAATTTAAATTTTTTTCCTCATATTTTTAAGAAAAAATATAAAAATTATGAAAATTGTATATGCATAACCTAAAGTCCTAAATGTAAGAAACGACTACTAAACGTCAGTTATACTATGCAAAATATGGAATGCATTTGGCAACGTCGGAAGGGTCTGATTCTATTTATGAATGGATAAAAGAAAATGGATTCATAAAGTGTGTATTAGACTCAGGTTAAATTAAGGGATTAAAAAAAGAGATTTAACTAGTTGTTTGAGTACACGAAGACGGAGAGAAAGGAATTTGATCTATAGGTGTTTTTCTCTGGCGCTTTAGGTCGAACGGTTAAGCGGCAAGGCTGCCTTTATAAAATGCGTGCTCAAAGATACCAGGGAGATTTTTTATTTGATCTACTTACCTGACAACACTGTGCCACTGAGCGAGCAGTAGAAAGTTGTTTTTGTGGTTATGTCTATTTTTGTTTATGTTTTTATTTTTTCGGAAATTTTATTATTACTCTTTTTAATATTAGAAGAAAGCTTATACTGTGTTGTAACTTAACGTTAATAAGATGATTTTCGCTAATTTGGGTTTTACTGTTTAAGGTAAGTAAAAGTTTTTTTTACTGTCACTACAATAAATATGTCATTTGCAAAACAAATAGCAGTTTTTAGAATGACATCATAATATATATCACACCAGTGTTGTAAAGCACTTTGCAACACTAGCGTGATATAACGCATTTTCTATACATGAAACCAGTGTGATATTTGCTAATTTCACAAGTGGTCGTAGGAAAAATACATTTAAGGACGAGAAAATTTTGTGAAAGCCCAAAATTAAAAATTTTATATTTAAAAACAAATTCGGAAAGCTAGTACCAAATAGAAAATGGATCATAGGTATTTGTGGGCTGTTACAAAGAATTAAAAAATTATGTTTTCAAATAAAATTTAACAGTTTTAGACCTGATAAAAAGTTTTCCATGCATTATATAGTATTTTTTATTAAACTTTTATAGAATTACCGTATGATACACCAAACTTAGCATTGTACTTTACAAGATAGTCAAGATTATAAGAATAGTTTTACTCTCATCCTATATAACATTTTTTTCCGCCGTTGTACATTTAATTTACTGGCATTGCTAACACTCTTTAATGGCAAGGCATTGACAAAAAGGTATCAAAAAGACGCTAAAGTGGGCAATTGGCCGTTATTAGGCCAAGTGTTGCAGATAATGTGATGGCATCCGTCATTAGTAATTTATGATGAAAAAATGCGTTTAGGATGATGGCATCCATCACTAATAGGTTATGCCAAAAAATGCGTTTAGAATGATGGCATCCATCATTAATAAGTTATGATGAAAAAATGCGTTTAGGATAATGGCATTTATCATTAAATACGTATTGCAAGTTTTATAAGTTGAATGTCCCAAAAGTTAAATAACATATTTAGAATTTTGTAATCGAAAAATGAGAAAAAAAGGCAGGAAACCTTTATCAATAAAAAAAAATACATAATATAAATTTTTATACCGTAACAATGAACCAAAAAAAAATAAAAAGTATGTAATAGAATTAAAAAAAATAGTAAATCAAAAGAAAACACTTTAAAATAGTAAGTATTTAAGAGACACTCAATTTTCAGATCCAAAACATAGGGAGAAATATTTTAAAGGAGTTAAATGTCAAAAAAACAACTATTAAATATATATAATTTTTTTATTAACACGTCTTGAAAAATTTTAATAAGGCAACTTCCTGATTTTCTATAATTTTTTAGGTATCTATAAATTTAAAAGGTTTTAAACAAAATGTTTACAGCCCCTAACAGTCTACTTGAATAACCCGCCTTCTTGACTAGCCATCACCAATTAATTACACAACACACACTAATTAGGTAATGAATACACTTAATATGACTACTAAAAACTCTTTTCTTTAAAAAAGTAACTAAAAAGCTAGAAAACCACGTAGAAAACAATTGCACAAAGCGGCCAAACAAAAGCAAGGTTGCCTCATCTGTCAAATTGTCAAATCTTGTATTTCGGCTAAGCCGGAAATTTGAATTTATCACCTTCGGTCCAAATCGTCGAAATTAACCTAGCTAATTTTACCATCATTTTATTTTTATTCTCTCAAAAATACATAATAAACATTTTGTTTGACTTAATTTTTATTTGCATGATTTGTATCAATAAAATGTTAAGAAAAGGCCATTTCCTTTAAATTATGTAAAAAACATAAAATAATGTTTAGCTGCCATTATAAATAAAACAGATCAAAAAAAATGCTTAAATGTTAGTTAAATACCAATGTTAATAATATGGTTTGAAAAGTATGAATATGCGTTGAAGGTTTACCTTCAAAATCCAATATTTATTTGCCTGCAACAAAAAGGCATGCTTTATTTAATCAGGATTGGTATGCCGCCATTTTTGTATGCTTGCCGGCAATTCGCCTGCATGTAAAATTTATTGGCAATTGAGTATTTATTTAGGGTTGACTTTTTAATGCGTATTAGATGTTGGCATAGTATTGCCACCAATTGCCAATGCTTTGCCATCAATGCCAATATGAAAAATGTATATTGCCGGCAAATAGTGTTTGCTGGGATGTGATTATTTATTTGCACTGTGTTAGAAGATTACGTTAAAAATAGAAATTCCATAAATGACAAGGTTAAACACCTTTAAAGAAATTTCTTTTACAAATTAAATCAGATACATTTCATTTATTCTCATTATCAACGTTAATTTCAACTGCATAATTAAAGTTTATCTTAATATGGCTAGTAGAACAAACTAACGACCTATAAAATAACGTAATAAAATATAATGTATTTCTGAAATACCAGCAATACGAAAAGTTTAACTTGCATATGGGTGGTATAGTTTGTTGCTTGACAATTTCGTAAATGACAATAACAACAAAACCACGAGCCGTAAGGCGAATGGTTTTGAATAAATGTCAGGAATGAAATTATCAAACATCAACAAACTTAAATAAAACAAGAGAAATATTTTGCCTAAAAATGTTTTTTTTTTCTTTTTTTTATTTTTGGACAAACCACGAAGGCTAAAAGCCTAAATACTAACGTACCGTGGGTGTCTTAAGCGAGGTAAGAGGGAATTTGTTGACACTGGACTTAAATACTTGAAGATTTAGGGGGAAGGAAACACCTCCGCGGGCAGCAGGTTCCACAATCTAGAAACTCTAGGGATAAAAGAACGAACAAAGTGAGAAATTCGGGGCCTGTCCAGTTGGACCGTATAGGGATGCATACGCGCCGAACCACGAGTTTCTCTGTTGGGAACCGTGAGTGGAGGAACTATACTGGACAATTCTTCAGAGCAGAAGCCATGGAAGTACCTATAAAAAAGCGATAAATCTCCCACAGCCCGACGATGGGCAAGAAAGGGAAGCCTTTCTGTAAGTGAAGGATCATTAATGAGACGAATAGCTCTTCTTTGAATAGAATCAAGAATGCTTAGGGTTGTGGGGGACGCCATGCCCCAGATATGAGAACAATATTCCAAGGGAGGTCGGATTTAGGACACATATAAAGTGTATAAATTAGAAGCGGAAAAATACATTTTGGCTCGAAAGAGAAATCCAAGCTTTTTGAAGCTGCCGTGGCTATAGATACAATGTGTTTATGTCAGTTAAGGTTACTTTCAAATGTGACGCCCACAAGATTGAAGGTGTCTTTGTTCTGTAAAACTTGGCCGCTCATAAGTAGAGGATGAGTATTTGATGACTCTTTTCAAGACAAGGAACATGTGTTTTGGATGCATTAAAATGGACGAGCTTTTAGCGCCCCAATCCAATATTAAATTAAGATCCTGCGAAAGAGATATCTGCATCGCTCTGCGTTTGTTTTCCAAGTCAGGTTTAGTGATGGGTTTAGGAACCTGAAAACTGGAGTGAAGGGTACTATCGTCGGCGAAACTATGAATGGAATTAGTTGTGGACGAGAGAAGGTCGTCGGAATAATATTTGTCAAGGCTATTTCACGAAAATTACAACCCAGTCTTTAACCTTTAATTTGCATATAAGTAAACAATTTTTTTTACATTTTTTACTTTTACCTAACTAAATTTTGTCGCTAAAATACCATTATCTTGGTTTTATTAAGGCAGGTAGGAGTTTTACCATATACCTAATGTAGACAAGACTTATAAATTTGGTAATTTTCTAGAAACCTGTGGCAACTCCGATTTTTACAAAATTTGGTATACGGAGGTTTCTTGGGGCGCTGATCACGAATCTTAAAGAATTTTTTGGCGGAAACGTTTCGTTCGATATTCATCATCACTCTTGAAATTTAAACTAATCCTATTTTTACAATATTTCCTTCTTTTGCACACAATTCTTAATTTAAAGCTAAAGTAGCACACAATATTTGATTTTCACCTTTTAAAACCCCGTTTTTTACGTATTTTCCATTATTTTTGCATTAAATTGCATTGCTATACTTTGAATCATTTTAATCCCGGTGTGCCATGAAGCCCTATGTGTATGTATGGTTGCCGCATTATCAAAGAAAAGCCACGCAATTTAAGGCCGAAATAATGTAAAAACGTAGAAAAACGGGGTTTTAAAAGGTGAAAATCAAATATTTTGTGACACTTTAGCTTTAAATCAAGAATTGTGTGCAAAAAGAAGTGGGAATATGGTGAAAATAAGCTTATTTCAAATTTGAACTTTGATGATGAATATCTCGAGAAAAAATATTTCAGATTCGTGATCAGCGCTCCAAAAAACCCCGTAGGTATACCAAATTTCGTTAAAATCGGAGTTGCCGCAGTTTTCTAGAAAATTACCATAAATTTAATCGATTAAACTATCCAACATATTTTGGCAAGATTTTGCTTGGAACATAGTTAAATGTACAATAAATTAATTAAAAAACGCGAAGCGGTTGAGGGTTTGTTTTTTAAAATTATTGTCCATGAAACTCTTTGCCAAGCAAAATCTTGCAAAACATATTTGGATAGTTTTATCGAATATATTCGTTTAGAACAGTTTTACTCTTATATGGTCATTTACAAGTACCGTGTAAGCAGATACGTTAAAAAATAGAAATTGCACATATGACAAGTTCAAACACCTTTTAAGAAATTTCTTTTAGCTATTAAATCACGCGTATCATTCGGTACGCTATTCATTCATTCTTATTATCAACGACAATTGCGGCTACATAATTAAAGTCTATCTTAATACGTCTAGTAAAACAAATATTCAAATAAAGTAACGACCTATAAAATAACGTAGTTAAAAATAATGTGTTTCTGAGATACCAGCAATAAGAAAAGTTTAACTTGCATATGGTCATTTAAGTGAACTAATAGATTTGAGTGAAAGTAAAGTTATATCAAGAGTAAGTCGAGCATTGCGATATAAATTTAATAGCAGTAACTATTGGATTGTTATCAAATACAGATTAGTCTTAAAGTAGTGCCCAAAGCTATTAAGTGTTTTTTTCCTTTTCACTTTAATTTTCTAAACAAATCATGGTAAAAAAGTAAACCTTGAAGATATGAAATTAATGCATAAATACTCTATTTTAGGGTAAAACTAACAGATAAAAAGGTAATAGTTCGATATAGCGGTTTTCGCTATTATAAGAGATTTTCGAAAAATTCTTTTTCAGGTCGTTTCTATAGGTCGATTATGACACAAATCTGTGTGCGCGTTTTCCAAAATCCATTTCTATAATGTATTATTAATAAAAACATATTACGGGACGGTGAAGTGAACAGGGGTGCTGGGTGGGGACAAAACAGTATAAATCCAACGTCAAACACAAGAAAACATTAATACACTGCACTCGGGGCACATGAAAAATGTAAATTAATTTTGAAAAGTATTAAATTTTTCGAAAAACTATCCCACACATATGAGATATCTCGTCCGACATTAATTAAAGAAGGAAAATAGTCTTGATAGAAGCAGCGTTGCCAAACTTCTTATAAAGAATTAACACCAAGCCTATTTCGGGGATTATCCACCATTTCCATGAGAAACAATGGTATTTTTTGTAGAAATGCCTTCTTCTTTATGTTTAAGTATTTTCCTTTTTTCTCTACAAATTATAATAGAAAGAAAGAATAACTTAATTTTTCATATGAATTTTGTCCTGTATCTTCCTTTTTTTTAAGCTATTGACACTTTCTTACTTTATTTGGCAACATCGCAAGACAGTCACAGTTCTATTGCAAACTCTTCTTTTTTATGCAGTGACAGTCATGGCGGGATTGTTGTACTATTATCTATTTTTAATTTTTTTAAACAATTTTTGGACATTTTTGTAAACAGAAAGTGCGGTGTGTACTGTGAAATACTGTTTTTGGACGTTTAATGTAGGATTTCTACTGTTTCGTCCCCACCCAGCACCCCTGTTCACTCCACCGTCCCGTAATATGTTTTTATTAATAATAAATTATAGAAATGGATTTTGGAAAACGCGCACACAGATTTGTGTCATAATCGACCTATAGAAACGCCCTGAAAAAGAATTTTTCAAAAATCTCTTATAATAGCGAAAACCGCTATATCGAACTATTACCGATAAAAATATCAGGATCGCCGCTGGGCGTCATTTTGAAAAAAAACAGGGTGGTCTTGTGGTACATCATTTTAAAGCTTATGACAGGTACTTTATAACCCTAAAATTTACCTTCACCTACTACAAAATGCCGGTAGATTAAAAGTTACCTAGATACCTGATTTGGATGGCCATATTTCCGAAACTAATAAAGTTGGTGTGTCCACTGAGACGACACTGGGGTCAATAATCCTAATCTAGGTAGAGATTTACATGCACCTTATTACATTAAATAAGTTAACCAAATTTCATCCAAATTGCCTAAGATCGCCCTGTATCTTAAAAGTCGTTAAAAGTTAACCAAGTTCGGACATACAGGGTGTGTATGTATTCAAAAAGTTACCACTCACTTATCTGCGAAAAAGAGAGATTTGAGAAAATCGCCGAACCACGTCAAGATATTTATCATGGGTCATGGGGAAACCCTAGCCACCAAGGCTCACACCCTAAAATTCTTAAATGGCAAGAGGGTCTTGTATCACATCATTTTAAAGCTCCTGACAGAGTACTTTATAACCCTAGAATATAAAGTCAATATATTTACTACAAAATGGCGGTACAAAATTACCCAAATACCAGATTGAGATGGCCATATTTCGAAACTAATAAAGTAAGATGTACTTAATAAGGTAATTTCTTAAAGCTTTTTTAAGGATCTTTTTATTGGGAATATATTTTTTAATGAAGCACCCTGTATAATATATTACCAATAAAAAGATCATTAAGAAATTACCCCAATAAGTACATCTTACTTTATTAGTTTTGAAAATTCGGCCATCCCAATCAGGTATTTGAGTAATATTTAAAGTACCGCCATTTTGTAATAGGTAAAGATATTGATTTCATATTCTAGGGTTATAAAGTACTTGTCAGGGTCTTTAAAATTATGTATTACTCTTCTCATTTTAGAATTTTTGTGGTGGGGAGCCCTGGGGGCTAGGGGATTTGAAGGGGCACCGTCCATTCTTTTGTAAAAACGTTCCTTCCTAATAAATATCTTGACGTATTTCGGCGATTCTCTCAAATCTGTCTCTTTTCGCGAATACCTTAGTGGTAGCTTTTAAATGAACACCCAGTATGGATATTTAGAAGAACTGTTTTTATAAAAGACATAACAAATCACCCTTTTAAATTTCGTACCGTAGTAAGGTTATAACCTGTATATAGTTATAATGTGATAAATGAAATTCTTCTCTATAATCTTTTAAATTTTTTAAAAATTAAAGTAAATAAATTTAAGAAGCGAATTAGTAGATTCTTAAGAATAGTTTTAAACCGACTTCAAAAGGAAGTCGGAGGTTCTCAATTCGTCTGTATATTTTTTTATTCGTGTTTTTCGTGTATGCGGTTTAATAGTAATAATAATAAATCAAAAGCCAAAAATAAACAGTTTAAAAAAATTAACCTTTATAAAATGTAATAAAACTTACTAAAAAGTAAAAAATAATTAAAAAAAAGTCGGGTAATGGAGAATTATTGCAAGTTGCCTTATTAAGCTCGGGAATTATTAATACCGGCCTTATTTAAATAGTGCTTGTACCCATAATTTAGAGTTATTGCAAATCATGTTGACGGTACCATTAACCTAAAAAGGGAAACATTTTAGTAGATTCTCTTTATTGTTTTGTGTTGTAGGGTTTTGTTTAACACAATTACAGAAATATATTTGAAAAAGCAAGGTTTTAAGTATTTTTACTTCTAAAAACTTTTCGATTTTGTGGTCGGCAGCCGATCGGTTAGACGAACAGTTCCGAAGTTAAAATAAGACCAAAATAAGGCACGACCCAAAAGCGACATAAATAAAGCCAGGCACTATACTTATTAAGGGAGTCCTTATCATACTTTGCATCTGCGCAAGCCCAGATGTCAAAATAAGGTCGGTATTATTAGTGCCTGGCCTTATTTCACTGTGCAATAATTGTTTAATAACTAAACGCTTAACTACTATACAGGGTGTTCATTTTAAAACTTTTCACTCAAGTTATCTTCGAAACGAGACAGATTTGAGAAAATCGCCAAAACACGTCAAGATATTTATTGAGGGGGACGTTTTTACAAAAATTGGATGGCACCCCTTTAACCCCTTAACCACCAGGGCCACCACCCCAAAATTTTTAAATGAGAAGGCGAGTCGAGTGATACATCATTTTAAAGCTCCTGACGAGTACTTTATAACCCTAGAATATGAAGTCAATATCTTCATCTATTACAAAATGGCGTTACTTTAAAAATTGCCTAAATACCTGATTTGAATGGCCATATTTCCGAAACTAATAAAGTTGGATGAACCTAATGTGGTATTTTCTTAAAGCTCATTTAAAGATCTTATTAATGGTAAAATAATATACAGGGTTCTTAAATAAAAAAATACAGTCGAACTTCTATAAGTCGAACTTCGATATCTCGAATTTTCGATAACTCGAATTAAATTGGTTGGCAACAGCGCCAGTAGTAAATATTATGTGTAATTTTTACTTGATAACTCGAACTTCTATAACTCGACTATCTTGATAACTCGAACTAAATATTTGGCAACGCCCTCGATAAGTCGAATTTTCAGGGAATCCCCTAAATACGGATGTTTATATGGGCTTGTTTAGTGTCGGAGGCAGTTCCGTTTCTACGTTGAGAGGTTTCACAACTATACTGTGGTTTTTTATTGTTAACAAGATGTCACTAAAACGTACTTTAAAGACGTTATCAATTGACGAAAAATATAAATTAATAAAAGAAGTGGAAAGTGGTATGTTCTCCGAATGGGAAGAAGAAGATGAAATTCCTTTATTTTTTTAAGAGAACGTTTGAGAGGAAATAATGAAGAAGAAACACAATTTGAAATAGAATACGATGCGTGGACAAATTTTAAAACCATACCAGATGTTACTTTTAACGACTTCTTGCACGTGGATGATGACATTATTACTTCAGAATTTCCTACAGATGATGATATCATACAGTTATGTGGATCAGAAACAGAATCTTTGCAGCTTAGTTATGAATAAGACAGCGAAAATGATATGAATGATGGTGATTTAGAGGATGAGGTACAACAACCGCCTTCAAATGAGATGGTCACAAATTCATTAAGTATTTTGCGTTCGTACCTAAAAAGCAATGAAAATACAATCGATTCGTTGTACAATAGTTTAAATAACATCGAAGTGTTTTTTGAAAACCAAAATAAAAAATCGTCACGTCAATCACAAATAACTGACTATTTTAAAAAACCGGAATAATAAAAATACATGCATACATTTCTAATACATATGTATATGTATTTTTATAAAAAAAAATGAAACATGTGTATTTTTATTACTTTTGTAAAAAACTTTACATATATTTTGTTATACATTTTTGATTTATAAGTACATATATGTATTATCATATCCATATCCATAATATTATATGTGTTTTATTTGATAACTCGAAGTCTTGATAAGTCGAACTATTTTTTTGTCAAGTCGCGGTTCGAGTTATCGAAGTTTGACTGTATGTACTTTTTCTTTTTCCCTGTGTATTACTACCAGTATCACCATTAAAAAGACCTTTAAAAGAGCTTTAAGAAAACACCACATTAGGTACATCTAACTTTATTAGTTTCGGAAATATGGCCATCCAAATCATGTATTTAGGTAATTTTTAAAAGTACCGCCATTTTGTAATAGGTGAAGATATTGACTTCATATTCTAGGGTTATAAAGTACTTATCAGGAGCTTTAAAATGATGTATCACTCGACTCGCCTTCTCATTTAAAAATTTTGGGGTGGTGGCCCTGGTGGTTAAGGGGTTAAAGGGGCGCCGTCCAATTTTTTGTAAAAAACGTTCCCCCTCAATAAATATCTTGACGTGTGTCGGCAATTTTCTCAAATCTGTCTCGTTTCGAAGATAACTTGAGTGGAAAGTTTTTAAATGAACACCCTGTATGTTAATAGCTTAATAGCATTTTTATGTACTGTTATATCATAATTACCCGACTTTTTTTTGTATTATTTTGTACTTTTTATTGTAGTAACTATGGTTACTGACTTATTAAACCAATGTAATACACTTTTATTTTAGGTATTTTTCTCAATTTATATAGTGCCCAAAGAATAAAATATTGTAGAATAGTATATTACATTACAAGTGTGGAAAATGACTAATTTCACACGAGTGGGAATATTGTAGCACGAGGCGTTAGCCGAGTGCGACAAACCCACGAGTGTAAGAAAGTCATTTTCACACGAGTACTGTACACTATTTTTCCTACGACCACAAATTATTCACCAAAAAATAAATAAATTAAAGTTTGTCTGTTCAGAAAAAATAAAAAACAATTGAGAACTTTGCAACACTAGGGTGATATTTACTTTGCAACACTAGTGTGATATATACTTTTCCTCACTGCTATATTATACTGTTTTGACAATATTTTTACATCGAAAATCACCTACCTAAAAGCATTATATAACTTTTATCATTTTGGAATTTAAAAAGGCCCTCACTTAATAAAAATTGTATGGTTTTGTTAGGTAATAACGCTAATAGTTTAATACGGTTTTCTGCTATTATAACTGTTTTTTAAAAATTATCGATTCTTACATATTTTAGACACTCTTTTAAATAAAAAGTAAGTGGTGCATATCCAAAATATTCCGTTTTTTAAAAAATATCAGTAAATAAACTTACGGGACCGGGGAGTGAAAAGGGGTGCTGGTTGGGGTAAAATTGGTAAAACGAGTTAATGAAACTGAACATCACATATAAAATTAAGTAAAAATAACATTTTCCTCATATTTTTAAGAAAAAATATAAAAAATATAAAAATTGTAAATGCATAACCTAAAGTCCTAAAAGTAAGGAAAAAACGACTACCAAACGTCAGTTACCATGCAAAATATGGAAAGCATTTGGCAACGTCGGAAGGGTCTGATTCTATTTATGAATGGATAAAAGAAAGTGGATTCATAAAGTGTGTATTAGCCTTAGGTTTAATTAGGGATTAAAAAAAAGATTTAACTAGTTGTTTGAGTAAACGAAGAAAGAGAGGAAGGAATTTGATCTAAAGGCTTTTTTCTCTGGCGCTTTAGGTCGAACGGTCAAGCGGCAAGGCTGCCTCTATAAAGTACGTGCTCAAAGGTAGAAGGGAGATTTTTAATTTGATCTACTTACCTGACAACACTGTGCCAGTCAGTGAAAGTTGTTTTTGTGGTTATGTCTATTTTTGTTTATGTTTTTATTTTTTCGTAAATTTTAATAAATACAAAATAAGATGATTTTCGCCAATTTGGGTTCTACCGTTTAAGGTAAATAATTTTTTTTTACTGTCACTACAATAAATATGTCACTTGCAAAACCAATAGCAGTTTTTAGAATGACATCATTGTAAAGTACTTTGCAACACTAGTGCTGTAAAGTACTTTGCAACACTAGTGTGATATAACGCATTTTCTATGCATGAAATCAGTGTGCTATTTGCTATTTTCACAAGTGGTCGTAGGAAAAAATCTATAGTCATGATTCCAGTAACCTTCACGTAAGCTAATGCTTAAAAATACTAATTACTGATATTTTTCAATCATAAATTGAACAAATTGCAGTATTGCACCAGTGGTAATTTATTAAATAACTATAATACGTAACACCAACTGAAGTTATTAAATGTGATAATCACCACACTTGAGTTAATAAATAAAAACAGTAAAGTGATTTGCGGCACTTCATACTTCGTATGCAACAGTAATTTTCTTGTAAGTTGTTGATGACATAAGATATGTGTATATATATGTTAAGTACTTTTACTATAAATTGGAATAAGTAGCGTAAATGCAAATTAAATAATTATTTACATATGTACTGTATGTAAATGCCGGTTGTAGAGAAAATTTTAATTAGCTGATCCAATTTCAAAGTACTACCACTTTTTTAAAAACAATAAATACTTGGTGATTTTAAAATCGATCATTATTTTTATTTTGGTTTTTTCGCCATATAGCATTTATTTCTTAACCAATCCAGTTGATATTTGGCACACAAATCCAGCTTTGCAGATTCTACAATTTAAAGACAAAAGTACTGTTTTTAAATACCGCCAGAGGGCACTTTACCTAAAACTTAAAATTTATTTACATCATAACTTTTTTATTTTGGAAGATATCGCAAAGCTGGGGGCGCCATTTATAGATAATCAAAAACTTAATAAATAGGTACTCCTTATTAAAGTCGATAAACCTCACCGTTTAGGCACCAAGAGACATCAAAGTTTTCATCAATTTCAATCAAATTACCTACATACATACAGGGCGTCCAGTAACTCAACCGACAAGCTTTACGGGGCGATTCTACAACAGAAAATAAGAAAAAAAACTTCATATAAACATATGTCCTAAACGTCTTAGTTTTTGAACTAAGGTGTGTTAAATATTAAAAAAAAC
Source organism: Listronotus bonariensis (assembly GCA_014170235.1). Taxonomy (NCBI): domain Eukaryota; kingdom Metazoa; phylum Arthropoda; class Insecta; order Coleoptera; family Curculionidae; genus Listronotus; species Listronotus bonariensis. Next base: position 134,566 of record JACEGR010000496.1, on the reverse strand, counting down.
TTTTTTTATTTTTAACACCCCATAGTTCAAAAACTAAGACGTTTAGGACATATGTTTATATGAAGTTTTTTCTTATTTTTTATCGTAGAATTGTTTGGTTAAGTTTGTCGATTGAGTTACTGGACACCCTGTAGGTTATGATTTAAACTGATTTTTTTGACACGCTTTTTACTCTCAAGGGAATTATTATGTTATTATCTTAAATTTTATTATAATTCTATTTTGAGGTATATAATTATGATTCATTGTTTGACCTTTTATTACTGTAATACAAACTCTTTGTAATGAAAAATTATTTTCTAATTTTTAGTTCGGTTGCATATAAAAGCGTGTTTTTTTTAGTTTTTTTAAACTATTATTTATTTTTCATTTTTAGTTCGATATATCAATTAGTTTTCTGCGGACATGTGATATTGAAATGTTTCACGAACTATTTCATAATCTAATCATTTCATTTAAAGCTTCACTGTTGCATGGGGTTTCCGAACGCAACTACTCCAAACAAGTTTCTGTCAGCCTTATGCTGAGAGTACGTCCGAAACTGCACGCATGCGCAGATCGCGCACTAGCTCTTTCTCTGTTACTCTCCTACAGTAAATCTATAAAAGAATTTATGTATCCTGGCGATCCTAATCAGGATAACGGGATACTGTTTGCAGATTATTGCATTGTCGTTACATACATACATACATACGTACATACATACATACAACCCAAGCTAATAAAAGCGTGTTAAAAAGGGCGTTCCATTTAAAAATCGCAACATTTATGGCCTGGGTATTTTGTTTTTCATGCAATTGTTTTCCTTTATGATTTTTAAACTGTCAGAGCTAAAATTCATTGATTAGCTCTCTTGATTTTCTTTAAAAATGCGGAAAAAGTCAGAAAATAAGCCATTCTTCCTCTTAAATGGAATACCCTGTACTAGATTTAAAAAATAAAGGAATATTATTATTAAAATAAGGTAATTTTAAAAATACCTGCCCAACTAGATTTTGTTTTCAACCAATTTAATTAAGTTTTCGTATATTCGATGTAAAGCCAACACATTAACTCCCCTTTAACCCTTCAACGTTTCCGCCCCTGATAAGAACCGTTTAAAGGGCCAATTAATCAGCAAATTTCCACTCTCAGACGATACAAAATCAAGCACCAGAAATTACCTGTCAGTCTCTGTTATTGGTCGATAACGCAACTTGTTGAGTCGTTCGTTGTGCCTTTATCGGCTTTTGGGCGCGCGAAATTACTTTTTGATCGAGAAGGGGTTAGAGACAAGTGAACCGGTTGTTCATTATAAACGTTTTGTTTAATCTTGATTACTCTGTTAATAAATATAGTCCGGAAGGTAGTTACGTTTGGAAAACAAAATTTTAGGTTGGCATCCTCAAGTAGATCCTCGGCTGTCTGGTTGGCGCAACCGCTAGCGTTGGTGCTCAACTATGACCTTGACATTTAGAGCTGTCACTGATATGCATAAATGCCCAAGTCATATATTATCCTTTCAAGTTTCATTCATTCAAAATCAGGTTTAGAGATTGGTTTGGGAACCTGAAAACTGAAATGGGGGTACTTACGTCGGCAAAACTATGAATTAAATTAGTTGTGGACAGAGAAGGTCGTTGACGTGAAGAAAAACAATGTTGGTGTCAGTACTGAGCTCTGAGGCACATCAGCCTTTACTTGGTGGGAGCTTGAGGAGTGGCCATCCACAATAATGATGTTTTAAATGATCCTACCAATTTTCAGCCGATTGCAAGTTTTTTGTAACCTCGGATGTCTAAATTGACCGAACTAGTTAGTTGTGGACAAGAGAAGGTCCTTGGTCTGAAGAAGAAACAATCTTAGTGCCAGTACTGCGCCCTGAGGCACATCAGCCTTTACTTGGTGGGAGCTTGAGGAGTGGCCATCCACAATAATGATGTTTTAAATGATCCTACCAATTTTCGGCCGGTTGCAAGTTTTTGTAACCTCGAATGTCTAAATTGACCGAACTAGTTAGTTGTGGACAAGAGAAGGTCCTTGGTCTGAAGAAGAAACAATCTTAGTGCCAGTACTGCGCCCTGAGGCACATCAGCCTTTACTTGGTGGGAGCTTGAGGAGTGGCCATCCACAATAATGATGTTTTAAATGATCCTACCAATTTTCGGCCGGTTGCAAGTTTTTTGTAACCTCGGATGTCTAAATTGACCGAACTAGTTAGTTGTGGACAAGAGAAGGTCCTTGGTCTGAAGAAGAAACAATGTTGGTGTCAGTACTGAGCTTTGAGGCACATCAGCCTTTACTTGGTGGGAGCTTGAGGAGTGGCCATCCACAATAATGATGTTTTAAATGATCCTACCAATTTTCGGCCGGTTGCAAGTTTTTTGTAACCTCGGATGTCTAAATTGACCGAACTAGTTAGTTGTGGACAAGAGAAGGTCCTTGGTCTGAAGAAGAAACAATGTTGGTGTCAGTACTGAGCTTTGAGGCACATCAGCCTTTACTTGGTGGGAGCTTGAGGAGTGGCCATCCACAATAATGATGTTTTAAATGATCCTACCAATTTTCGGCCGGTTGCAAGTTTTTTGTAACCTCGAATGTCTAAATTGACCGAACTAGTTAGTTGTGGACAAGAGAAGGTCCTTGGTCTGAAGAAGAAACAATCTTAGTGCCAGTACTGCGCCCTGAGGCACATCAGCCTTTACTTGGTGGGAGCTTGAGGAGTGGCCATCCACAATAATGATGTTTTAAATGATCCTACCAATTTTCGGCCGGTTGCAAGTTTTTTGTAACCTCGAATGTCTAAATTGACCGAACTAGTTAGTTGTGGACAAGAGAAGGTCCTTGGTCTGAAGAAGAAACAATCTTAGTGCCAGTACTGCGCCCTGAGGCACATCAGCCTTTACTTGGTGGGAGCTTGAGGAGTGGCCATCCACAATAATGATGTTTTAAATGATCCTACCAATTTTCGGCCGGTTGCAAGTTTTTTGTAACCTCGAATGTCTAAATTGACCGAACTAGTTAGTTGTGGACAAGAGAAGGTCCTTGGTCTGAAGAAGAAACAATGTTGGTGTCAGTACTGAGCTTTGAGGCACATCAGCCTTTACTTGGTGGGAGCTTGAGGAGTGGCCATCCACAATAATGATGTTTTAAATGATCCTACCAATTTTCGGCCGGTTGCAAGTTTTTTGTAACCTCGGATGTCTAAATTGACCGAACTAGTTAGTTGTGGACAAGAGAAGGTCCTTGGTCTGAAGAAGAAACAATGTTGGTGTCAGTACTGAGCTTTGAGGCACATCAGCCTTTACTTGGTGGGAGCTTGAGGAGTGGCCATCCACAATAATGATGTTTTAAATGATCCTACCAATTTTCGGCCGGTTGCAAGTTTTTTGTAACCTCGAATGTCTAAATTGACCGAACTAGTTAGTTGTGGACAAGAGAAGGTCCTTGGTCTGAAGAAGAAACAATCTTAGTGCCAGTACTGCGCCCTGAGGCACATCAGCCTTTACTTGGTGGGAGCTTGAGGAGTGGCCATCCACAATAATGATGTTTTAAATGATCCTACCAATTTTCGGCCGGTTGCAAGTTTTTTGTAACCTCGGATGTCTAAATTGACCGAACTAGTTAGTTGTGGACAAGAGAAGGTCCTTGGTCTGAAGAAGAAACAATCTTAGTGCCAGTACTGCGCCCTGAGGCACATCAGCCTTTACTTGGTGGGAGCTTGAGGAGTGGCCATCCACAATAATGATGTTTTAAATGATCCTACCAATTTTCGGCCGGTTGCAAGTTTTTTGTAACCTCGGATGTCTAAATTGACCGAACTAGTTAGTTGTGGACAAGAGAAGGTCCTTGGTCTGAAGAAGAAACAATCTTAGTGCCAGTACTGCGCCCTGAGGCACATCAGCCTTTACTTGGTGGGAGCTTGAGGAGTGGCCATCCACAATAATGATGTTTTAAATGATCCTACCAATTTTCGGCCGGTTGCAAGTTTTTTGTAACCTCGAATGTCTAAATTGACCGAACTAGTTAGTTGTGGACAAGAGAAGGTCCTTGGTCTGAAGAAGAAACAATCTTAGTGCCAGTACTGCGCCCTGAGGCACATCAGCCTTTACTTGGTGGGAGCTTGAGGAGTGGCCATCCACAATAATGATGTTTTAAATGATCCTACCAATTTTCGGCCGGTTGCAAGTTTTTTGTAACCTCGAATGTCTAAATTGACCGAACTAGTTAGTTGTGGACAAGAGAAGGTCCTTGGTCTGAAGAAGAAACAATCTTAGTGCCAGTACTGCGCCCTGAGGCACATCAGCCTTTACTTGGTGGGAGCTTGAGGAGTGGCCATCCACAATAATGATGTTTTAAATGATCCTACCAATTTTCGGCCGGTTGCAAGTTTTTTGTAACCTCGGATGTCTAAATTGACCGAACTAGTTAGTTGTGGACAAGAGAAGGTCCTTGGTCTGGAAGAAGAAACAATGTTGGTGTCAGTACTGAGCTTTGAGGCACATCAGCCTTTACTTGGTGGGAGCTTGAGGAGTGGCCATCCACAATAATGATGTTTTAAATGATCCTACCAATTTTCGGCCGGTTGCAAGTTTTTTGTAACCTCGGATGTCTAAATTGACCGAACTAGTTAGTTGTGGACAAGAGAAGGTCCTTGGTCTGAAGAAGAAACAATGTTGGTGTCAGTACTGAGCTTTGAGGCACATCAGCCTTTACTTGGTGGGAGCTTGAGGAGTGGCCATCCACAATAATGATGTTTTAAATGATCCTACCAATTTTCAGCCGATTGCAAGTTTTTTGTAACCTCGGATGTCTAAATTGACCGAACTAGTTAGTTGTGGACAAGAAAAGGTCGTTGGTCTGAAGAAGAAACAATGTTGGTGCCAGTACTGAGCCCTGAGGCACATCAGCATTTACTTGGTGGGAGCTTAAGGAGTGGCCATCCACAATAATGATGTTTTAAATGATCCTACCAATTTTCAGCCAGTTGCAAGTTTTTGTAACCTCGAATGTCTAAATTGACCGAACTAGTTAGTGTTGTGCTTTTTCCCTTTATTGACTGCCAAAGATAAAGAAAAATATATTTATTCTCTAGCACAGTTACTTTCAAAACACTTAACCCGTTAAATTGTTCCAATCGAAAAGTCCGACAATTAATTTTTAAGGCCTGATATTGTATCGTCAGAAAGCAAAATTTGTTGTCGAATTTGCCCTTTAATTGGCCTCTATCCGACCGGAAGTATTGAAGGGTTGCAGGGCGTCGATGTATTAACTTTTCCGAATAAAATAGAGTTTAATTTTGCGAATTGAAGAGCGCCTAATTGAAAAAGTTTGAATACACGTGGCTTTTGTGAAGAATGGCTTAATATAAATTTAGATTTTTATTATCTTTGTACAGGGTGTTTAAAAACAATTGCGAAAAATTTAATGAGGTCCCAGCAAACTTTATTTGCCGGCAATATACATTTTTCATATTGGTATTGATGGTAAAGCATTGGCAATTGATGGCAATAGTATGCCAACATCTATACGCATTAAAAAGTTAACCCTAAATTAACACTCAATTGCCAATAAAGTTTACATGCAGGCGAATTGCCGGCAAGCATACAAAAATGGCGGCACACCAATCCTGATTAAATAAAGCATGCCTTTTTTGTTGTAGGCAAATAAATATTGGATTTTTGAAAGCAAACCTTCAACGCATATTTATACTTTTCAAACCATATTATTAACATTGGTATTTAACTAACATTCGAGCAATTTTTATGATCTGTTTTATTTATAATGACGGCTAAACAACATTATTTTATGTTTTTTACATAATTTAAAGAAAATGGCGTTTTCTTAACATTTTATGGATACAAATCATGCAAATAAAGATTAAGTCAAACAAAATGTTTATTATGTATTTTTGAGAAAATAAAAATAAAATGATGGTAAAATTAGCTAGGTTAATTTCGACGATTTCGACCGAAGGTGATAAATTTAAATTTCCGCTTAGCCGAAATACAAGATTTGACAATTTGACAGATGAGGCAACCTTGCTTTTGTTTGGCCGCTTTGTGCAATTGTTTTCTACGTGGTTTTCTAGCTTTTACTTTCTTTTTTAAAGAAAAGTGTTTTTAGTAGACATAATTAAGTGTATTCATTACCTAATTAGTGTGTGTTGTGTGATTAATTGGTGATGGCTAGTCAAGAAGGCGGGTTATTCATGTAGACTGTTAGGAGCTGTAAACATTTTGTTTAAAATCTTTAAATTTGTAGTTACCTAAAAAAATTATATGAAATCAGGGAGTTGCCTTATTAAAAGTTTTAAAGACGTGTTAATAAAATATATATATATATATATATATATTTAATAGTTTTTTTGACATTTAACTCCTTTAAAATATTTCTCCCTATGTTTTGGATCTGAAAATTGAGTGTAAGTGTCCCTTAAATATTTACTATTTTAAAGTGTGTTCTTTTGATTTACTCTCTTTTTTTAAATTTTATTACATACTTTTTATTTATTTTTTTTGGTTTATTTTTACGGTATAAAAATTTATATTATGTAATTTTTTTATTAATAAAGTTTTCCTGCCTTTTTTCTCATTTTTTTCGAATACAAAATTCTAAATTATGTTATTTAATTTTTGGGACATTCAACTTATAAAACTTGCAATACTTATTTAATGATAAATGCCATTATCCTAAACGCATTTTTTTTTGCCAATAACTTATTAATGATGAATGCCATCATCCTAAACGCATTTTTTTCATCATAAATTATTAATGACGGACGCCATCACATTATCTGCAACACGTGGCCTAATAACGGCCGCCAATTGCCCACTTTCAGCGTCTTTTGATACCTTTTTGCCAATGCCTTGTCATTAAAGAGTGTTGGCAATGCCAGTAAATTAAATGTACAACGCCGGCAAAAAATGTTATATGGGGTGATTCTGGACCGTGAGCCAGATGCATAATTTTGTCAGTTAATTCCTCTCAGTCCATAACTCGTAAAATGCTTTAAAAGGGTTGTACATGAATCGTTGTGAGCGTCAGCTGTTCCTCCGATGGTGGAATTGTACTGCTCGTGAGATCCATATTAAACTTTGTGTTGTTTAAATGAAACACCCTGTATATTAGTTCATTTTTTGACGATAGCAATAAAAAGAAAGTAAATTTTAATAGTGATACCTATACCAGAGATGTAAGGTTTTTAAGATATTAAGGATATTAAAAAAAATTGACACAAACAAAATTTTAATATATCCTAGAAGACCATCCAATAAATGAATCCGCCTAACAAATATAGAACATATCTCCAATTAAGGAAATTCCATGTAATTTTTAATGGGGTCAATTATTGGCTCCCTAATTATTTTAGAGAAACATTTTATTGAAGTTTATTGAAGAGCATGCAAATCTACGTTCATGGTAAAAACTTTAGATTTTTCGGTTAACCCGTTTGCTGGTTAGATGCTAATATATTTTTAAAAATTGTTACATTATTATCGCCTCATATTTATGAACAACAATAAAAATACCAGTAAGCGTGACATAACGTTGACATTTTGAAATTTAGTGCTTTATTATTATCAAAATATCGTACAGTGAAAAGATTAAAGTTGTATTTATACAAACGAATACAGTTAAGTTAAACTAAACTAGAGTAACAAATTTCAAGAACTTATGACAATTATAATATTTAGATGCTTCAATAAATTATTAATATTATTACAGTATTTAATGCTTTTCACTGTACGATTTTTTGATAATAATAAAGCACTAAATTTCAAAATGACATCGTAGTGCCACGCTAACTGGTATTTTTATTGTTGTTCATAAATATGAGGCGATAATAATGTAACAATTTTTAAAAATATATTAGCATCTAACTAGCAAACGGGTTAACCGAAAAATCTAAAGTTTTTAACATGGGCGTAGATTTGCATGCTTTTCAATAAACTTTAATAGAATTTTTTTCTAAAATAATTAGGGGAGCCAATAATTGACCCCATTAAAAATTACATGGGATTTCCTATGTCCCGCCCGGCGATGCATCATCCAGTATAACATTATCTTGGTGCTGCCAATCCACGCAAAAATAATAAATCGTAACCATTTAAAATTGTATACTAATGCACTTTGTGCACGCCATTATAGTTAATAAGAAAGCACTAATGGCTATAAGCAAATTGCTTTGAATTATCTGTTCGACTATAAGAAAATGTAGGTAGAATATGACGGTTTAAAATTTATGTATTATAGTTTAGGTTTCTGGCTTATATTATCAGCTTTATTTCTAATTAACATTTTTTGATATAAGAAAATTATGACAAATAATTGATAATTGTGTTTGCAAATAAAATTCAACGAATAGGACATACATTTAATATTCGCACAATCTTTAAAACACAATACACTATCAGATCTCAATTATCAAAAACAAAACCATGCAACTTAAATGAAAATACAAAAATGTCATTTATAAAATACCTTACGAATGCAATAAGTTTTATGTAGGTGAAACTTGTAGACCATTAGCCAAACGCATAAAAGAACACAGATCATACATTAAAAACACAGAATTTCATAAATCAAAAATCTGCCAACACGCATTTGATAACAATCACAGAATAAACTGGGATGCTTCGAGCATTTTAGCAAAGGAAACTTGTTCTAAAAACGCAAAATCCAAGAAAGTGCGTATATATTATTAAATAAAGATAATTGTGTAGCATCAATTTCAGTTAATTTAAATAACACTTGGTTGCCTTTGCTTGATACTGAAGTATCTTCAGGAAGACTAAAAAATTAATTAACTATTCACCTTTTTTGTAATATAAACAATAAATACACCAGCAACCAGTTATCTATGTCACTATGACACTATAACCAAACAAACATATTTGACATTTAATGTCAAAGATTTCAGAATATCCTAAAAAAGATAAAATTTTGAAATTGTAAAACCTTAATAATAGTTCATTTTTATTTTTATTATTTTTATTCAATTTATCTTGACAACGGTGGCAGATTTGCCACCGAAACGTCGATTTTTAATTATCATTTTACTTGTTTTAATTTTTTTTCTTGTTTTTTTTTACTACTTTTAATTTAATTTTTGGCGTGTACTCAAATAAATACCTCCATTAAAAAATATGGTGCAAAATAGACAAAACTATTTTTATTTTCGTTTTTACTTAATGATATTTTACAGTTTTGTAAAAACGGCGAGAAAGTAAATTTAAAACCTTATAAAAGTGAACATTTATTGCACTTGCAGCACTTTCTTGTGGACAATAATAAAAATTTAATGGCTATTAGCAAATTGTTTTAAAATGTCTCCTAGATAATGGAAAAATATGGAGAAAATAATACGAGGCTTAATTATATGGCTTGTATATTGTACCTGCTTATTAGCGGCTTAAGATACATTTTATGTTAGACAAGATAATTTGCAGAACAGTAGTCAGTGTATACAAGGTGTTTCCCAACTTATTCGACAAACTTAAACGGCTAACTCTACAATACAAAATAAGAAAAAACTTTATATTATAGGTCCTTAGATTTCAACCACAGAGTATTAAAAATTTAAAATAAATAATAGTTTAAAAAAACTTAAAAAAACAAGCTTTTATATGCAACCGAACCTAAAAATTAGAAAATAATTTTTCATTACAAAGAGTTTGTATTACAGTAATAAAAGGTCAAACAATGAATCATAATTATATACCTTAAAATAGAATTATAATAAAATTTAAGATAATAACAGAATAATTCACTTCAGAATAAAAGCGAGGGGTGCTTAATATAATAAATGTTATAATTATTTCATTTGTGAATACCTATGAGAGAAAAGTTATGAAAAAATAGTAAAATGCACCCCACGCTTTTACTCTGAAGTGAATTATTCTGTTATTATCTTAAATTTTATTATAATTCTATTTTGAGGTATATAATTATGATTCATTGTTTGACCTTTTATTACTATCAACGATCCATTCACAACAAGATGATTCACCGGTCAAATTCCTATAACATCCTTAAAGTTTCGCGGTAAATCCCTTGCTGCCATATTTTAAACCTTAAAGTCTGTAAGGACGACAGAAATATTCTAAACTATTTTCTTATTATATCATAGGTACGGCACTGTATCTCACGACTTCCAGAATAATTTATATTTTAAAATTGCTTAATTTAAATTATTCTAAAATGTGCTTTTTGCCCAAGTATTTTTCCCTTTTAATTATTCAGTAAAGTCTGTTAAATGCTAAAAATCTGATGGTTTTGGCATCACTGCGTAATTTAGCTGCCTCCAGGGACGGAGGTAAACGGGGCGCGAAAATATTTCTTTTACCTGCACTCCTGTAAGGTTACGTTTATATCATAGGTAAATGGGGCGCCAGCCCTTCCCGAGAGGGGTGTTGGTCAGGGCAGGTAAGAATTCCTATAATTGGCACTAATAATTTGTATACCACTTAATCAGTTCAGTTCTCATTGTAATAGTGAATAGATGTGCGAAAAGATTTCCGCTTAAGATTTTAATAGTGAGAAAATGTCGGTATCAGTAATTGAAAGTGTGAGTGGAAAAGATTTAATAGCCTACAAAAATTTTACATTTTCCAAAGACAGTAAACAAAAGAATGTAAATATTTTTTGATGCAATAAATGTTTCGTAATTAATAAAATTTTAAAAATAGACCAACATTTTATTTCGATACCTTTACTTTAAAGAAAACATTTGCGCCCCGTTTACCTATACGATTTTATTGGACCCCAAGATCCCTGCGCCACCTGTTCAATAAAAATTTAGTGACGGCCTTGCGCCCCGTTTACCACCGCCGCGCCTCCAGGCGGTGCTGCCCTCATAAAAATATAAAGTAATAACAAAATAAAATAGAGTTCTCAGAATAACGTTCCAGAAACCTACTTAATCACGATTTTATTAAACGATATGTATGTACAGTGGCGGAGTAAAGAAAAATGGATCGTTGTTACTATAATACAAACTCTTTGTATTGAAAAATTATATTCTAATTTTTAGTTCGGTTGCATATAAAAGCGTGTTTTTTTAGTTTTTTAAACTATTATTTATTTTTCATTTTTAGTTCGATATATCAATTAGTTTTCTGCGGGCATGTGATATTGAAATGTTTCACGAACTATTTCGTAATCTAATCATTTCATTTAAAACTTCACTGTTGCATGGTGTTTCAAGAACGCAACTAGTCCGATAAAACAGATTTTTCCACTTCTCTTTCCTTTTTATACAGTCTTTGAGTGTAGTGTAGGTAAAACTGTGTTACCCTTTTTGTGAAGGTTTATTTTACGATCAGGTAAAATTTAAGGCGTGGTATAATAGACTCATTTTACGGCAATTTCATTAAATACAAAAATTTTTACACAGCATACCCTACATTCCACCAGCAAGACGCACGAGTGCGGACTCGTTACCGTTATGTGAGGCCAGACTTTAAGTCAACATTTACCTTATAGTTTATATTGAGATAAATTAAAATTAAAACTAACTTACCTGATTTGTTGGCACAAACACCTGCCGTACTGGTCCATATCCTGCAGTTTGTATAGCCGGCGGACTTTTGGTTGTTGACTTGAGTAATGTTGCAGACCTTCAGCTTTTCCTTCGTAGACCGGTCTTTGAGCTTGAGCTTAAAATACAAAAAAAATTAAACTATTTTCTCATTGTTATAATATGGTACACGTCTATTACAAATGTTAACGGCTAATTCTACATTAATAAGTAAGAAGAAAACTTCCAATAAACATATGTCTTATACGTCCTAGTTTTTGCCAAAAGAAATGGTTTCTATTTATTTACGCAAAAACGGTGCATTAAATAAAAGAAGTCAAGAGATCAAATTTGTTCCAAACTAAATGGAAATTTCAAAAAGATTTTTTTAAGAAAAATATTTACCTTATTTTTTTGTTAAGTATCTAAATTGGTATAAAAATTATGATAATAAAACAATATACAGCGTATCTCCACAAAAATATTTAAAGGTTGGATGTACAGGGTGGTTTAAAAATGACTTGTTTCCAAATTAAAATAAGGATTATTTTCTAACTACGGTATCAAACTTTAAAGGGTGAATTCTTATGTCATTTTATGAAGAAAAGTTCCTATAAACATATGTGCGGAGTTGCTTCGTTTCTGAGATACAGGGCGTTAAATATTTTTTTAATGGTATGTTTGTTTTGAGTTTTCTCGTTTGTTTGAGCTTTAAACCACCAAAATAAACATTTGTTTTTAAGCCAGCTTTAACTATTCGATATCAACGTAGTGTATCCTAAAGAGTGCACATTGCACTAATCTAATATTTGATAGTGACGTTAAGAAAGCGGAGGGCTAAAAAGTTATAAAAAAACGCCATTTTTACATTCTCGAGGGTGGCTTTTTTTAAATTTTAAAGAAAATAGTTTACGGATAATTAAAAATATATAATCCGATACGAACCGAATGATTTGCACAAGCCGAAATTAAACCAGTATTTTTTAAAATATTAAAACATCTATAGCCGCTTGCCCCACCGATAAAAAGGTATATATTATATGACATTTATTTTTTCTTATCATCTTAGCTTCGCAATCCAATAGGTCTCTATTCCGCTCGAGTAAATCCCCATTTAGCATCGTTAGCTCCCTTACTATAGTACTTGGCAAAAATACCTGAAATACAGTTCGCGTGTGTGATTTACTTTATTAAGTTAATGTTTATATAAATGTTAATTTATTATGTAATAGTATATGAGAACTTTAAGCGGCATGCATGGTTATATAAAAGAAATATTATAAATTCATTTTGACCGGTCTACTTACATTGAATGCAATTATATGTATATATTTTTTATTTTTCCTTTAATTATTTTCTCTTTTCCTTTATTTTTTTGCTAAACAAGAAATATTTTAATGGCTTGGGTCCAGTGGCGTGGATAAGGCAGCAGGGGAACTGGGGCAAAAGGTTTGTAGGGCCTCAAAAAATTATAAATTTGAAGGGCAAAAAAAGGTCTTACGTTTGTTTGTTTTTTTACTTTCTTAATTCACACGAAGAAATATTTTAAAAAGCAAAAAGAAAGGTCCTGACAGTATATTTTTAGCTTAAACCCTTCATTAGCTTAGTTTACACCGGAAGAACCAAATTTTTAGTTCAAGGTCTAAATGACGTCACGCGTACTTTATTCACGGTGTAAACACTTAAGTATTAAAATTTGCTACTCCAATTCAGTCCTTCTCAAATGGGGGTGACCAAATATGATTTTCCTTGGTGTAAACACGTGGGACTTTTTTAGTGGACCAAAATGACAGCCTTGATCTTTGACAGTGCGCATTTCGATGAAAAAAGACGTTGAATTTCGGTCTTAACCTAATAATTTTGTTGTTTGTTTATATTTTTAAAATTTTGTTGATATTTAACCAAAACTGTTTGCATATTCTTTTTTCATATGGAATTTAAAAGCGATACAGTTTTAAAAGATAAAAAACGAGGTTAGGTTCTGGTCATATGCTCAGCTGTCATTTTGGTACTAGGATTAAACGTGAATTAAATTGATCCATAAACTAAGTTGGTGTAAACACTAGTGAACTAACAAAAATAAGTCCTAGGTTTGGTCCACGGATCTAATTGGTCCTCGCGGTGTAAACTAGGCTAGTAAGATTTAAGTAAACTGTTTACCACATTTTTGGTAAACTATTTACCACATTTTTGAGACGCAAACATTGGCCCAGTTCTCGTCTGGCGTCTTGTGAAGATTTTATTTTATTGGATTAAAATAATTTTAACCGAGTGCTAATGAACATTTGTTTATAGATTGAAACCTTTGTATTGTAAGTAACTTAATATTAAATATTTCATTATTTTATTTCTTTTAAAGTAATCATAACTTTAATTATATTGTGTAAGAGCAGAATAGTTCTTCATAATGTATAAAGATTTTAATTTTCTTAAAATCTTAAATAAACTTTTTAATTTTATTTTGGAGAAAAGTCAAATAATATTTTGTATATTATCTTATTTTAAAAATATGAGAAAACGCTCTTTTTAAAAATAAATAATAAAAATATACTATAATATACCTGCAGGTTTAAAATGAATCTGTTGTGGTTTGTAGGCAACAACTGGAACGTTCTGAGTAGGAACATACTGAGCATTTTGATATCCTGGTTGTGAGATTGGTGAACATTTGACGTTAAAGAGGAAACTCATAAGCAGAGGAAGAAATGTCGTACAATTCCTCATTTTGATGAAAATTCTGGAAAAAAAATTTTTTACTCTTATACAGTGATTCCCATTGATATATACAGGGTGTTACTTAATGGTATGTCATAATTTGAAGGACCTAAACCGATTTTAAGTCGAAAAGTTCATATAAACGTGGGCCCTAAAATGCTTAGTTATTAAAGTTTTATTTTATTTTCACTTTTTAATAAATTTTTCAAAGACGGTTTGAGATATTGAACTGAATTTTGGCACAGGATATTATGGCATAAAAACACACTTTTCAGATGTTCATTTAATTTTTTTGCAACCAGTGGCGTAGCTATGACGAATTTTTAAAACAATTTTACAAAAAAAATACTACGCCATTGACTTGGGAAAAAAATTATGGTTTTATAATAATTATCAATCAATTATAAACAAAAAATCCCTCTTTCATTTTTGCCGTAAAACTTACCGTTTGGGAGAAATAGTTAATTAAAAAATGTCTTATGTACCCAAATTGCATCTTGAAAAATTATTATTGAAATAAATCAAGTTAGCTTTGCTCGTTGCCAGCGATTGTTGTTTTGTTATTGTAAACATTATGACACTGACGTTAATTATCATTCTTGACAGTTTGTATTTATTTCTCCATTGATCTTAAAACGTGCATTTTGCAAGTTAAAAAAAAATGGTAAATTATTCTAATTTGGAAATGACACAAATGCATTTCCTTTATGGTCTAGCTCATGGTAATGCTATGGAGGCGCGGCGTTTGTATCAAGAAAGGTATCCTAATCGCGCTCTCCCAGATAGACGCATATTTATAAACATTCATCGTCGTCTGGCTGAATCTGGCAGTTTTAAAGCTAATATTTCCGAGGGAAGGCCCCGTACAGTTAGAACACCGGCAGTTGAGGAGGCTGTCCTGCATGCAGTCGAAGAGGATCCAACCACAAGTACGCGAAAAATGGGTATGGCATTAAACATCTGCTACAAGACGGTATGGGAGATTTTAAGAGATTCTTTGTTATATCCTTTTCACATACAAAGGGTTCAGGCATTGCTTCCTAGAGATTATGAACTGCGTACGCAATTTTGTAGATGGTATCTCCAAAAAGTAACAGAAAATCCTCATTTTGATGCCAAAATATTGTTTACGGACGAAGCAAATTTTTCAAGAAATGCAATAATCTATTCCCATAACAATCATTACTGGGCCCAGGAAAACCCTCAAGCGATTACAGAGACACATTTTCAGGAACAATTTTCACTGAACGTTTGGCTCGGTCAATAAGTGTGTTTTTATGCCATAATATCCTGTGCCAAAATTCAGTTCAATATCTCAAACCGTCTTTAAAAAATGTATTAAAAAGTGAAAATAAAATAAAATTTTTACACCCTGTATCTTAAAAACTAAGCATTTTAGGGCCCACGTTTATATGAACTTTTCGACTTAAAATCGGTCCAGGAATGCCTCCTTCAAATTATGACATACCATTAAGTAACACCCTGTATACCTTAAATGTCTAAGTTATTAATGATTAAAAAATTTTTAAATTTGGTGGTGATTTATATGTAAAAATCTTCTAATTCATATTTTTACAAGCTTAAGAACTGATTTCTTTTTCATTAAAATTATCTCAAGTTTTATTAAGTAAGTGAGTCCAATCTAACTTTTCCATATTTTAAATGCCTATAAATTTTTTATTTTTTAATTTAAAAAGATGATCCAGAAACCAACTTATACAGTCAATTATTTAGTTTTTCTTCTGTTATGAAGAGTACACAAAACAAATTTATCAACATAATATATTTTTACTTACTTACTTTTTTTAAACCTGACACCCTGTATATTATACGACCATTTAAATGGTCTTTTAAAGAGCTTTACAAAAATACTACATTTGACATATGTCTTTAATAGTTTCGGAAATATGACCATTTAAATCTGAAAAAAAATTGGTAATTTTCTAGAAACCTGCGGCAACTCCGATATAATTTTTGGCGGAAACGTTTCGTTCTTGAGATATTTATCATCAGACTTGAATTTTAAACTAATCCTATTTTTACAATATTTCCCCTCTTTTTGCACACAATTCTTGATTTAAAGCTAAAGTGGCACACAATATTTGATTTTCACCTTTTAAAACCCCGTTTTTTACGTATTTTACATTATTTTTGCATTAAATTGCATAGCTATACTTTAAATCATTTCAATCCCAGTGTGCCATGAAGCCCTATGTGTATGTATGGTTGCCGCATTATTAAAGAAAAGCCACGCAATTCAATGCAAAAATAATGTAAAAAACGTAGAAAAACGGATTTTAAAAGGTGAAAATCAAATATTATGTGACACATTAGCTTTAAATCAAGAATTGTGTGCAAAAAGAAGGGGGAATATGGTGAAAATAAGCTTAGTTCAAATTTGAACTTTGATGATGAATATCTCGAGAACGAAACGTTTCCGCCAAAACATTCTTTCAGATTCGTGATTAGCGCCCCAAAAACCCCGTATACCAAATTTCTGTTCAAATTGAAGTTGCCGCAGGTTTTCTAGAAAATTACCAAAAAATTATATAAAATTTCCACTACACCTACCTACAGGGCTAAGCTTAAACTGTATATATCTATAATGGAAATTAGAGCCATTTTTAACACGCTTTTATTAGCTTGGGTTGTAACTATCTATCTATTCTATCTATCTATCTCATCTATGTAACGGAATCTTTGGGAGCTGTAATTTTTACCAACTTCCAGCGATCTAATTTCTTTGAAACTTTGCACACGTATTAAGTGACCCATGACGACAATAATCTGCAAACAGTATCCTGAGTTATCCTGATTAGATCGCCAGGATAAATAAATTCTTATTAGATCCTGCATACTACTCTTGACAAAATGGCGAAGGAATTTTTTAGTAAATAAACTCTGACATTTATTTTAAAAAACGAATTAATATAGTCAAACTAAAAATGAAAACTAAATAATAGCTTAAAAACTAAAAAAACACGCTTTTATATGCAAACCGAACTAAAAATTTGAAAAATAATTTTTCATTACAAAGAGTTTGATATACCAGAGTAAAAAGCGTGGGGTGCATTTTACTATTTTTTCATAACTTTTCCCTCATAGATATTTGCAAATAAATAATTATACATTTAATCATATTAAGCACCCCACGCTTTTGATTCTGAAGTGACAAACTCTTTGTGAATGAAAATTATTTTCTAATTTTTAGTTCGGTTGCATATAAAAGAGTGTTTTTTAGTTTTTTAAAACTATTATTTATTTATTGTTAATACGGTTTAAATTATTTTACAACCATTACATTTTCTTGTTAAATGGTGACGTCATGTAGGTCGCGTATTTAACCGTGTTTGAATACATCCTGGACAATGCTTCAAAAACAATATAGTTATCTTTTTCGGGCGGGCGTATGCATCGATACGTATTAAAAACATTGTTTCGGTCATTTTTCGTAAACTTTTACGTGGCTGCTACAGGGTTATCCAACGAAGGGTAAACACCCTCGTAATTTCTTTATTTCAAAGATATTGAAAAACGGTTTATACAAAGTTGTAGGGAATTTTAGAGGAGAATATGAGCAGTTTGCCATGAAAACAATTGAACATCTAATAAAAATATATACGAAAGAAATATGGGTTGTCTTCCTTATTTTAAATGGAACACCCGGTATATTATGTGATTTTGGATTCTCTAGAAAATTCTAAACCTTTTTCATATACGGTGTTACATGTCTAAAGTTAAAAGTTTCGGAGCAATGGACAATTGAAAATCAGTAAAATGTCTTATAACTTATTCTATTAAATAGGCTGAAATGCAAAAAATGTCAACAACGGGACACGTGAACAGAAAATATTAGTGAACAAAAAATACTAGTATTTTTGTGAAAAAGCGTGGGTTGCTTGATATACAAAAATATGGCACAGAGCACCCCACGATTTTTCACAATAATACTAGTATTTTTTGTTCACTATCATTTTCTGTTTCTATTAAGAATTCTTAGATTAAAAACATTCAGGAATACTCAAGTGGCAATACATCTGTGATAGATAAACGAATTGTTGACATTTTTTGCATTTCAGCCTATTTAATAGAATAAGCTATAAGACATTTTACTGATTTTCAATTGTCCATTGCTCCGAAACTTTTAACTTTAGACATGTAACACCCTATATGAAAAAGGTTTAGAATTTTCTAGAGAATCCAAAAATCACATAATATACCGGGTGTTCCATTTAAAATAAGGAAGATAACCATATTTTTTTCGTATAAATTTTTTATTAGATGTTCAATTGTTTTCATGGTAAACTGCTCATATTCTCCTCTAAAATTCCTACAACTTTTGTATAAACCGTTTTTCAATATCTTTGAAATAAAGAAATTACGAGGGTGTTTACACTTCGTTGGACAACCCTGTACATGGCAAGTTAAAAATGTTTATATTTGGTGTAAACAAAAGGACATATTAATCCTAAAAATCATAATCATAACCTAAAAGTTTATTGCTCTGACGCCAACGGTTTGAAAAACATACATTTTCTTGATTCTCATATTTATATTGTCATTTTGAAATACGGTTTGAACCAGTGAAACAAATACAGTTAGCAAGAAAATTTGACTTATATCTATTATTTTTTTTTATTATCTTTTGACATCCCACGAAGGCATATGCCTAAATACCAGAGTACCGTGGGTGTCGGGTTATTAGATGTTTAACCCATCGTTCCCCCTGTTCCGTTAACGTTATCCAAGCACTGAAACATGCAGTTATGCATTTCACAGTACCTTTTAGACAACGCGGTAGTGCCACCACGGTCGTTATTTTTAAATAACTTCTACCTAAATATGTCTCCCCCGCTGGGAATCGAACCGACGACTTCTGGCTTCGAAGATCAAAGCTCTGTCCACTGCGCCACGGGGGAGACAAATGGTCATATTTCCGAAACTATTAAAAATAGATATATCAAATGTAGTATTTAGCTCTTTAAAAGACCTCTTTAAATGGCGATTTAGTGATATAATAAAACGGGTGTCCTATTCAAAAAAAGTAAGTTTTGTGAATATATTCTGTTAATTAAATTGTTTTGTGTAATCTTCATGATAGAAAGAAAACCTAATAATTTACTGTACAGGTTGGTTTTGGATTATTTTTTTAAGTTAAGAAATAAAAACGTTATAGACATTTAAAATGTGGACAGGTTAGATTGGATGCACTCTGCTTATGAAAAGGGGGCACACTGTATACATGGTAGAACTTTTCGGCAAAATAAATTTAGAATAGAAAAGGCCTTTTATTTTAATAAAAATACTTTTTTCTTGTCTCTTTATAATATGTGTCCTGATATTTAAAGTAGAAACCA
This sequence comes from Listronotus bonariensis, assembly GCA_014170235.1. Lineage (NCBI taxonomy): Eukaryota > Metazoa > Arthropoda > Insecta > Coleoptera > Curculionidae > Listronotus > Listronotus bonariensis. The sequence goes on along the minus strand of JACEGR010000496.1, from coordinate 114,994 downwards.
CCTCTCATTTTTTTTTACTGAAAAGATATATACAGGGTGTCCCATTTCACTTGCAGTTGCAGGGTACCTCAACTGTAAGTAAAGATAGAACCCTGCCGTTTTTGTAAACTAGAGCTTCATTTTTATGAATCGAAAAATACTTCTTAATTAAGGCGTTGAGAGCCAGAACGGATCATCCCACAATTCAAAAAATGTACTTTAAAGCGTTTTTCATTAGTATAAAACTTATTTATCAGAGCTTAAGGGGTCTTAGTAAGCTACCACTGTGCTACATTAATTCTTAGCCTTCTTCGGCTTTGATAAATAAGTTTTATGTCATTGAAAATACTCGTTAAAGTACATTTTTAAATTGTGAGATGGTCCGCTCTGGCTTTAACGCCTCAAACTATTTTTTTGTTCAAGCATAATACGTTTCTTTTACTTGAAGTGTGGTAAAAATGTAAAAAACTTTTTTAGATGATTCCACTATATTCCCATAGAAATGATAGTACGCAAATACAGGGTGATTCAAAAATCGAATCACGAAACTTAGTTCAAGTTTTATTTTGGTTTTTCGCCATATTGCATTTATTTTTAACCAATCCAGTTGATATTTGGCACACAAATCGAGCTTTGCAGATTCCAAAATTTTAAGACAAAAGTACTTTTTACCGCCAGAGGGCACTTTACCTAAAACTTAAAATTTATTGACATCATAACTTTTTATTTTGACAGATATCGCAAAGCTGGGGCGCCATTTTATGGAACATCAAATACCTAAAAAATAAGGTACTCTTTATTAAAGCCGATAAACCTCACTGTTTAGGCACCAATAGACATCAAAGTTTTCATCAATTTCAATCAAATTACCTACATACATACAGGGTGTCCACTAACTCAACCGACAAACTTTACGGGGCGATTCTACAACAGAAAATAAGAAAAAACTTCATATAAACATATGTCCTAAACGTCTTAGTTTTTGAACTACGGTGTGATATTAAAAAAAAATACTTTTTAACACTCCGTAGTCCAAAAACTAAGACGTTTAGGACATATGTTTATATAAAGTTTTTTTTGTATTTTTTGTTGTAGAATCGTTTGGTTAAGATTGTCGATTGAGTTACTGGACACCCTGTATGTATGTAGGTAATTTGATTGAAATTGATAAAAACTTTGATGTCTATTGGTGCCTAAACGGTCCGGTTTATCCACTTTACCTTATTTTTAAGTTTTTGATTGTCTACAAAATGGCGCCCCAGCTTTGCGATATCTGTCAAAATAAAAAGTTATGATGTAAATAAATTTTAAGTTTTAGGCAAAGTGTCCTCTGGCGGTATTTAAAAAGTACTTTTGTCTTAAAATTTTAGAATCTGCAAAGCTCAATTTGTGTGCCAAATATCAACTGGATTGGTTAAAAAATAAATGCAATATGGCGAAAAACCAAAATAAAATTGAACTTTGACGGCTTGTAACCCGAAAACGAATGACATTTGAAAAAAATTATATGAAGCTCTACCCTTATTTTGTCCCGTAGAATCAACGCCTTAAGTTTCGTGAACGATTTTTAAATCACCCTGTATAACACGTAAATACTAACCACTTTTTTATTTAATTAAAAACAAAACACACGATTTCTAAAATATTACACTTCGCACTACACTTATAAATTTAAATTAGGAGATTGAAAATACTAGTTACAGTTTATATAGACTCGTGATCTCCTACTTTACCGGCCACTTTCGTTTGGTGATTATAGGCTTGATTGGAAAAATACGTATAGACAGAGAAAGGTAAGGGTCAGCATATCGGTGGTATACAGGGTAAGATAAATATCGGCCCCAAGTTATAGAAGGAAGAGTTTAAAAATGTAAATTCGGTGCTTTTTGATAAGAAAAAAATCACAAAAAGTTTAAAGCAAACAAATCGGCATTCTTGACTTCGCGGCCGCCCTTGCTATATTTCTTTTATGATATGCCGGTTGATGCAGCTGGTCATCGCACTATGGGATAGAAATTAATTTTTTTGGTCAAAATTCTGAAACTTACCAATCTAACTTAAAATGAAGTGCTTTTTACTGGAAAAATATTATAAATTATTACAAATGCTTTTAGGAACCTTAAACTTATTATATGTTATTATAAATTTACACCCTCCTTAACATTATTATTTTTTATTGTACAAAATAAACTAAAATGTCACCTTGTTTGGTTAATTCGGTATTCGGTAGTATTCTAATCAGTAATCCGATGATTATTATCTCATATGATATACAGGGTACGACAATAGGTATAATTTTTTTAAATGGAATCCCCTGAATATTATATCACCACCAAAAAATCTTTTAAAATGCTTTAAAAAATACTACATTTGATGTGTCTATCTCAATTAGTTTCGGAAATATGACCATCCAAATCTGAAAAATAATTTTAAATTATTCTTAGAAGCATAATAGAGATACATCTTCCCAACTTTTTTATTTTTTAACGTATAAAATAAATAAAAACACTGTTTTGTTGGGTAGATTCTGTAGAATTTATATCTTTCATCAGAATGCTTTTATCTTTTATAGGATATATAGTGTAGGACAAAACATATTAAATTTTAAAATGGAAAACCTTGTAAATTATAAAAAATCTTGTATCTGTCCTTACACTCAGAAGTAGCAAAAAGTAGGAAGGCAATTGTAAGTACAAAAACTGATAAAGAAAAAGGTAAAACATCTTTGACAAAAGTAGCGAGACTTCGTGAGACTGCATCGGAAACACAACAATAGCTCTTATTATTTAAACTCTTTTACTTTTTTTAGTAAACAAGGGTAATAATAAACTAAGTAGATTAAATGTTGTATATTTATGTTTACTTAAAATACATTTTCAAGTTTCTCATTATCCCAATAGAAGTCGTCATATCCTTTTATAATTTTGCGTACATGTAGTTTGGAGTATCTACTTTGAAATACACAGCATGAGCCAAGTTGTTTTTGGCCAAAATAATGGATTTCTATCCCATAGTGTATCGGCGCGTCGCTGTAAAGGATAGCGGCGCCTTTGTATAAAAATAGTCCGATTGCAGGCGGCCTTTTTTATGTTTTTTGTATTATTTTCAAAGGGTACCGAATTTGCGCTTTTAAAATGTTCTTACTATACGTAGACACACTGTATGTTTTTTTATTTGAAAAGTTTATTTTTAATGTTAATCCCTAAATTTATCGTTTGCACAAAAGACAAAAGTGTTTAATATTAATTAATAATAATTTTGAAAAACGGATTTCATTTAATTAAATTTAGGTGTTAAAATACTAAATTAAATTGTCAAATTTTAAACTAATACCCGTACAATAACCTCTTTATTTCTTAGTATACATGGTGTCACCTTTTCGTTAACCTTGCAGGGTGAAACGAAAACTAAAAGAAACAGAACAAATCTGATTGCACAATCTCGATTTTGATTTTCAAAACAAATTCAATGGTGAGAGTAATTGAGGGGTTTCTCACAACTCAATTTGGGGGAGAAAGAAAGACCTCTGCTGGCAGTAGGTTCCACAGTCTAGAAACTTTAGGAATAAAAGAACGAACGAAAAGTTTGAGGCCTGTCCAGTTGGACCGTATAGGGTTGCATACGTGCGGCACCACGAGTTTCTCTGTTGGGAGCTGCAATAGGAGGGACTATACTGGATAATTCGTCGAAGCAGAAGCCGTAAAAGTATCTATAAAAGAGCGATAGCTCGACGATGGGCAAGAAAAGGAAGTCTTTGAGTAAGTAAAGGATCAATAATAAGACGAACAGCTCTTCTTTGAATGGCATCAAGAATGCTGGGGGTTGTGAGGGATGCCATTCCCCAGACATGAGAACAATATTCCAGAGAGGGTCGAATTTAGGACACATACAAAATGTATAAATTGGAAGGAGAAAAATACTTTTTGGCTCGGAAAAGAAATCCAGCTTTTTGAAGCTGCGGTGGCTATAGATACAATAAGTTTATGCCAGTTTATGTTATTCTCAAATGTAACGCCCACAAGATTAAATGTGCCCCCGCTCTGCAAAACCTGGCCACTCATAAGCAAAGGGTGAGTGTTTGATGATTTGTTTTTGCGACAAGGAACATGATTGTGTTTTGGATGCATTAAATTGAACGAGATTTTTGGCGTCCCAATCCAATATTAAATTGAGATCCTGTGAAAAAGATAACTGCATCGCTCTGCGTTTGCTTTCCAAGTCGGGTTGAGAGATTGGTTTGAGAACCTGGAAACTGAAGTGAAGGGTACTATCGTCAGCATAACTATGAATGGGATTGGTTGTGGAAGAAAGAAGGTCGTTGATGTGAAGAAGAAACAAAGTTGGTGCTAGTACTGAACCCTGAGGCACACCAGCATTAATTTCGTGAAAGCTTGAAGAGTGGCCATCAACAATGACTGATATACGTCGATTAGAAAAATAACTGGAGAGCCAAGAGCAGAGTTTAGTTGGAAGACCGTAGGAGGGAAGTTTATTGAGAAGTGCGTCACGCCAGACCTGGTCGAAAGCTTTAGATATATCAGGAGCAACGATCTGGGACTCACCTAGAAACTCAAGAGACTTGTTCCAGTTGTGTGAAAAGAAGGAAAAAAGATCTGCTGTAGATCTCTTGTGACGAAATCCGTATTGCCTGTCATGTAAAATTGTATGTTTTTCTAAATACTTAGGAATTTGCAATTTAATGGATTTCTCCATTACTTTACAAAGCATTGAAAGGAGTGAAATTGGTCTATAATTAGATGGAAGGGATTTAGATCCTTTCTTGGGAATAGGCTGGACACGTGCAGCTCTCCAGCTGTCTGTAAAAATACCCGTGTCATAAGAAATTCGAAATAGCCTAGTTAAAATAGGTGCAAGTTTAGGAGCACATTTTTTAAAACTATTGCTGGTATTCCATCTAGCCCAAACGATTTCTAGGTGTTAAGAAAAGAAAGAATACGCTTAATGTCTTTAACCTTAAAAATATTATTGGCCATTTTATGAGGAACTGGGGGAATAGTTGGAATGGGATGATTGACAGGTGGATTAAGGGTTAAATTAGCAGCAAATTGTTTAGCAAATAGTTCGGCCTTTACTTTAGATGTAGAAATAATTTCATCTTCTAAAGGTAATGGTACAGAAATTTTTACTGATGTTTTTGGCAAAGGACCAGAAGGATTTGCTGCCATTTGCGCTAAGCTAAGTTAAACCGTTTAAAAACAAATGATAATTTAAAAAATTATATGAAGATGTACTATTATTTTGTCATGTAGAAACACCACCCTAAGCTTCGTAAACGATCACCTGTATAAATTGTAATATTCCTTGTACGTGTTTTTTTGTCATATCCAGAAGATTTGCCACATTATTCCAAACACCCTATATAAAACTGTGTTTAAATAATTTTTAAAAAAGTAAACCTTTAAAATATTTCCATTCCCAAAAAACTTTTTTTATTGGGTAAACTTCGCTAATTATTGCTTTTCGAAAACTTTTTCAGAGTGCCTTAACCACTACGTATCTATTCAAAACCTCAAATTGCGGGCTATTCAGAATAAGGATCCAAAGAAAATCTTTTGTGGAAAGAACAATGCGCGCCATTTTTAAGCTGAGCAACATTTTGAATGCTAAAAATCAGTTAAAAATTAGCTGAAAACTTTAATTAGACTTTTGCATTAAGCTAGAAAAACAAAAGAACTGGGGCAATAGTTATCATTTTGTTTGATTATAAGGGTGATTTTAAAAATGCTCGATTTAATAATGCTTATTCTAAAAATATACAGAGTTTTTTAAAAGTTGTTTTAATAATTTTAATAACTTGTAAAACTTCTTTGGGAAAGCCGATTCACAAACAATTGTTTTTATAAAAATTTTAAATAAATCAGTTAGTTAAAACATTTTACTTTTATTTTTGGTTTAATAAGTGATACAATAACCAAATTTTTGTCATAAAAGATTTCAAAATAATTTTAAACTACGATTTTGTCATTTACGTCACTGTTTATGAAGTCGGGAAAGTGGATGCTTTCAAAATTATTTTATTTCATGACGTCACTTTTTAAGTTAATCTATTTTATCTTAAAAATTTAGTAATTTTGTTATGGATACCATACATTAGGTCCTTTTGTGTTTTCATTTTATTGTAATAACAAAAACGATCATAAGAACACATTTGACATATGAACTGTCAATATATTTTGCTCAGCAAGCAAACGCAGGGCGATGCAGATATCTCTTTCACAGGATCTCAATTTGATATTGGATTGGGGCGCCAAAAATCTCGTTCAAAAATCATCAAACACTCATCCTTTGCTTATGAGTGGCCAGGTTTTGCAGAGCGGGGACACATTTAACCTTGTGGGCATCACATTTGAGAATAACCTTAACTGGCATAAACACATTGTATCTATAGCCACCGCGGCTTCAAAAAGCTTCGACTTCTTTTCCGAGCCAAAAGTATTTTTCTTCTTCCAATTTATACACTTTGTATGTGTCTCAAATTCGACCCTCTCTGGAATATTGTTCTCATGTCTGGGGAATGGCATCCCCTGCAACCCTCAGCATTCTTGATGCCATTCAAAGAAGGGCTGTTCGTCTTCTTAATGATCCTTTACTTACTCAAAGACTTCCATCTCTTGCCCATCGTCGAGCTGTCGGAGATCTATCGCTCTTCCATAGATACTTTTACGGCTTCTGCTCCGACGAATTATCCAGTATAGTCCCCCTCTTGCAGCTCCTAACAGAGAAACTCGTAGTGCCGCGCGCATGCATCTCTATACAGTTCAATTGGACAGGCCCCGAACTTCCCATTTCGTTCGTTCTTTTATCCCTAGAGTTTCTAGACTGTGGAACCTACTGCCAGCGGAGGTCTTTCCTTCCCCCCAAATCTTCAAGTTTAACTTTAACAAACTTCCTCTTACCCTGCTTAAGACCCCCACGGTACGTTAGTATTTAGGCTTTCAGCCTTTGTGGTTAGTCCAAAGATAAAAAAAAACACTGTATATATATTTTCCACTGTTTTTCATTAAAACAAAGCTTTTTAGAAGGCGTCGCAAAAAAAAATTAACGACCATCCTAATATGTATACAGGGTCATTTAAATTAGGTGTCTTTTTTTGTATTTAGTTTTTTTGCAATTCGTTTAACACAAAATTGTTTAAGCAAAGACTAGACTAGAAAAAAAAATCAATTGTGTTTTCGAGTTATAGAGTATGAAAACAAAATATTAAAAAGTTGAACACCCTGTATATTAACTACATAAAAATAACGTTATTAAGAGCTCTTACGTTTATTATTTGTACATGATAATTATAAATTCATTACGCGGGGTCTCAATTTATTTGATACCCGTTATATACAAATGAATAATAAAAACCCATATTTTTATTGATAAAAAATAATTCTCTTTTTTTTTAAACGGGAATAAAGTCAAATAAAGACACATTTAAAAATAGGCTGAACAAAGCATTTAATTTGCAAATAATTCGAACAGTTTAACAGCTTTCAGTTCTAAAAATTATCCTAATCGCCTTCGAAACAATGCGGCCGTTTTGCCATAATTTCGAAATAACATTTTGAGCAGTGCAATGCTGCGTGAAAAAATGCACGTTAAAACAGACTACAATGGATATTTTGTTTTTAAAGTGAAAAAAAGTAATTTTAAAACCCCTTTTTGTAGGCCGAGCATCAAATATTTGGGATTTAAAATCGATATTATTTTTAATTGTGCGAGATACCCAGTGCAGGATTAAGACTTCCTGATGCCCTAAACAGTTTACTTCTGTGGCAGCGTTGGGTCGAATATTAAAATTCGGAATACGAATACGAATACCTTAAAGAAAGGTATTCGAATACTGAATATATTCAAATATCAAGAAAAAAGTATTCGAATACTCAGTATTTATGAATACCAGGATTTTTTTATCTTTTGTGACATCTCACGAAGGCTTGTGCCTAAATATCAAAGTACCGTGAGTGCCGGGTTATTGGATGTTTAACTCATTTTTTACCATGTTCCGTCAACGTTATCCAAGCACTGAAACATACAGTTTTGCATTTCACAGCACCTTTTAGACAACGCGGTAGTGCCACCACGGACGTTATTTTTTTAACACGCTTTTATTAACTTGGGTTGTAACTATCTATCTGGCTGCCTATGTAACGGAATCTTTGAGCCTAATTTTAACCAACTTCCAGCTATTCGATTTCTTTGAAACTTTGCACACGTATTAAGGACCCATGACAATGCAATAATCTGCAAACAGTATCCCTTTATCTTTTTTTTAATCGCCAGGAAAAAAAAATCCATTATATTATAAAAACAACACCTAGGATGCCATCTGTTGGAAAAATTTCAAACTTTGCTATTAAATGAAGAAGACATTTTTTAGTGGATTGCAAAATGCTGGCAACGGTCCAAACATTGCCTGGATTGCCATCTGTTGGCAAAATTTGAAACTTTGCTACTTAATGAAGAAGAAATTTTTAGTGAGTTGCAATCTTTTGCAAATTTTAAAATTTGCTACCATTGTCATTTCATAGGGGGCTGGTTATTTTCTTTTTGCTGCTTAATTAAATAGTATGTTCTAATTTACTGTTATATTAAGAATTTTGTGCAATATAACGAACTAAAAATGAAAAATAATTAATAGTTTAAAAAAACTAAAAAAACACGCTTTTATATGCAACCGAACTAAAAATTAAAAAATAATTTTTCATTAAAAAAAATATTTTCACTTCATAGTAAAAAGCGTGGGGTGCATTTTACTATTTTTTCATAACTTTTCCATCATAGATATTGGCAAATATAATAATTATAACATTTAATATATTAAGCACCCCACGCTTTTTACTATGAAGTGAAAATATTTTTTTAATGAAAAATTATTTTTAATTTTTAGTTCGGTTGCATATAAAAGCGTGTTTTTAGTTTTTTTAAACTATTAATTATTTAAATAACTACTACCTAAAATTGGCAGAATACGCTTATGCCATTACCATCTGTGAGGTGACGAGCTATTAAAAATCCGTGGAAGGAACCGAGATTCGAACCCGGATCGCTGCAGTGAGAGGCTGATAAGTTAGTCTCTACACCATGCTCGCCACAATTGGGATTGCATTGGGTATTCATGAATACTGAAGGCCAAAAAAATTTAAAGAGCAAAAAAAGGTCCTTTCTCTTCAAAAAAATTAAAAAGCAACAACTATCTTACTTCCTTTTATTTATTTACTTTTTTGTGAGAAAAATGCAGTGGTGTACCTTTTTGTCTTAAAAAATATTTGCAGCAAATCCCTCACGGCCAACACTGACAAAAATTGTGTTTTTGTACGTTAAAATATGTTATTTGAAGCCTCGTTTGAAGCATACAAGATCCTAAATTTTCCAAAAATAGCTGCATTGATAAAAAAGTAATTATGAATAAACTATAATACCAGACAAATAGATCCTACCATAAAGTAACATACCTACGGATAAGAGAAACCATGGCATACTAAAATTTTCGTACCGCTTTTGCGGCAGGCTTGGCGGCAGGCTTGTCATTTTTCCAGTTTACACTTTAAATGCGTCAGTCGAAGCCTCGCCTCGTGTAACATCAGCGGTGGGGAGACACGTAAGCTTACTGAAATGACCAACTGGCGGTATTTCAACGACAAACGAATAAAATTATATTGGGAGTTTTCGCATGACCTGTCCTTAAATCGGCTATTCCATGATAACTCTTATAATTTCCTTACTCTATGATCCTACACATGAAGTTTTTGAAGACCAAAAAGAAGGTTACCACCTCTTTACAACATACTACATTTCTTTAACTTTTCATTAACCCCTTACTGTATAAAGAGCAAAAGAAAAAAAAGGCACCACCTTTGCTGATCATACTAACTAACTGGAAACTTGGTGTCTCTTTGTGGTGCCCCCACATCGTCAAGTCCTGGCAGCCCACAGACGATCAATATTATTGCAATAATAATATAATAAATGCGCAAAATTTCATATTGTACAATATTATTGACCGTTTGTAGTTTATATTGAGAGCTTGTACAATATATTGTATCAATCAAAAACAGTTTGATTTTTATTGTGCAATTGTGATTTATTGTGCCGTGTGTGGGTAATCTTGCACAATTATTTCAGTTTTCAAATACGAAAGAGTATTTGTTTTACAAAAACAATTACACAAATATGGATTCAAAAGCAATAAAGAAAGAAAAATCTTCCCATTTTTTTTATTTTTTAACGTATAAAATAAATAAGAAACACTGTTTTGTTGGGTAAATTCTGTGGAATCCATATTTTTCATCAGAATGCTTTTATCTTTTAGGATATACAGTGTAGGACAAAACATATTAAATTTTAAAATGAAAAACCTTATAAATTATAAAAAAACTTGTATCTGTCCTTACACACAGAAGTAGTAAAAAGTAGGAAGGCAATTGTAAGTACAAAAACTGATAAAGCAAAAGGTAAAAAAATCTTTGACAAAAGTAGCGAGACTTCATGAGACTGCATCGAAACACAACAATAATAGCTCTTATTATTTAAACTCTTTTACTTTTTTAGTAAACAAGGCTAATAATAAACTAGGTAGATTAAATGTTGTATATTTATGTTTACTTAAAATACATTTTCAAGTTTCTTATTACCCCAATAGAAGTCGTCATATCCTTTTATAATTTTGCGTACATGTAGTTTGGTGTATCTACTTTGAAATACACAGCATGAGCCATTTAAATTTCAAAGTTGCTTTTTGGCCAAAATAATGGATTTCTATCCCATAGTGTATCGGCGCGTCGCTGTAAAGGATAGCGGCGCCTTTCCATAAAATAGTCCGATTGCAGGCAGCCTTTTTATGTTTTTGTATTATTTTCAAAGGGTACCGAGTTTGCGCTTTTAAAATGTTCTTACTATACATAAAAATAGGTAGTACTTCAATATCAACATTCAGTGCCTATTTAATGTTACATAAATTGTTCTCGGTTGGTCAGTCGGTCACAGTGATTGATCAGAGGTTTAAATGGAATGTACAGGGGTGGTTTTACACTGTTTTTAAAAAATAAATATATAGCGGCTCAAAAATAACACTCAGGGCTTATTCTATGCTACAAACTTGGTCACGAGTTGGTCACGATTGGTCAGTAGGTCACATAGACCAACACTTTTTATATATTGTGTAATAACAAGATATTCGTAAAGATTAAACACAAGTTAGGGAAATGAAGGATACCTATAAAAATACCCCAAAAATGCCGTAGTGCAATAATATTTTTAGTCAGTATAGAACTAAAAAAAAATGAAATTATATACCAGAATAATTCTTCTTTAAACAGATGCTGCTAATCCGACTGTAATAAAATTCGTAAAAATTAAGTACTTAAAACTTTTAATAAGTAACTATTTAAATAATAGCTTCAAAGATAAATTAAAGAATCAGTGAGGATAATTTTTATGCTTCACAAAAGCTCAAATGCCAATTAAAATGTAGACTGCAAATTAGCTTGTTCCTTGTTTTATATTTTTTGTAGTGCTAGAATTTTGCAACCGGCTTATTTGAATTTACCAGGGAATATTAATAATTAGGTAGGCAGCAAAGTTTTATCTATATTTACTGACATTTCTTCAACTAAAACATGTTTTATTTTGCATGAACTACTTTAAAAACACAATAAAAAAAGGTCTCCCAACTTACAAACCGTACTTTACAACCTCATTGCTACTAAGGTTTAAACTTTTTTACCTTCCTGGAGGTACTTACCCCTTTACCCCCTTACCAACGCCAGTGGTGGAATTTTTCAAGATGATGGCCAACCCTAGAATGTGTTTAGGGCGCGCATCGCACAAGAAATGCCCAAAACTAGGGTCGTATATAGATCACAAACCTTTTTGAATTTTAAAATGTATGGTAGCCCTCCTAGCGATGGCAGTCGAGTATGGTTCTAATAAGTCTTTGTGGAATTTTTAAAGTACGATGGTATCCTTAGCGAATGCAACCAAGTATGGCTGTTTAAGTGTTTTAAAAAGTACGGTAACACCCGTTGGGTATGCAGATAAGTATGGTAATTTGTGAATTTTAAAAATTGCGGTCATTTCTATTGCTAATACAATTAGATAGGGTTGTCTGTAAATGTTTTAAAGTACGGTACCCCCTTAGCTAATGCAGTCAAAAATGGGTTTCTGTGAATTCTAAAAAGCACGGTAGTTCCCTTAAGGGGTGTAGTCAAGTATGGGTTTCTGTAAATTCATAAAAGAACGATAGCTCCCTTGGCATATGCAGTCAGGTATGGTCCTTTGTAAAGTTTAATAAGTTAACCAGTCAAGTATAATTCTCTGTAAATGTTGTAAAGTCTTGTAGCCCTCTTGGAGGCTGCAGTCAAGTATGGGTTTCTGTGAATTTTAATAAGGTAACCTGCTTGGCTAATACAGTCAAGTATGGTTTCTGTAAATTCTAAAAAGCACGGTAGTTTCCTTAAATGGTGCAGTCAAGTATGGATTTCTGTGAATTCATAAAGTACGATAGCTCCCTTGGCTTATGCAGTCGGGTATGGTCCTTTGTGAATTTTAATAAGGTAACCAGTCAAGTATGATTCTCTGTAAATGTTTTAAAGTACCGTAGCCCTCCTAGAGGCTGCAGTCAAGTATGTGTTTCTGTAAATTCTAAAAAACACGGTAGTTCCCTTAAGTGGTGCAGTCAAGTATGGGATTCTGTGAATTCATAAAAGTGCGATAGCTCCCTTGGCTTATGCAGTCAAGTATGGTCCTTTGTGAATTTTAATAAGGTAACCAGTCAAGTATGATTCTCTGTAAATGTTTTAAAGTACCGTAGCCCTCCTGGAGGCTGCAGTCAAGTATGGGTTTCTGTGAATTTTAAAAAGCACGGTAGTTCCCTTAAGTGGTGCAGTCAAGTATGGGTTTTTGTGAGTTCTAAAAAATACGGTAGCTCCCTTGGTTAATGCAAACAAGTATGGTTGGTTCTATGTGATTTTTAATAAGGTAACCTGCTTGATAAATGCAGTTAAGTATGGCTCTCTGTAAATTTTAAGAAGCACGGTAGCCCATTTAGGAAATTCAGTCAAGTATGATTCTCTGTAAATGTTGTAAAGTATTGTAGCCCTTTTGGACGCTGCAGTCAAGTATGGGTTTCTGTGAGTTCTAAAAAATACGGTAGTTCCCTTGGTTAATACAATCCAGTATGGTCCTCTGTGAAATTTAATAAGGTAATCTGCTTGGCAAATGCAGTTAAGAATGGCTCTTTGTAAATTTTAAGAAGCACGGTAGCTCATTTTGTAAATTCAGTCAAGTATGATTCCTTGTAAATGGTTTAAAGTATCGTAGCTCTCTTGGAGGCTGCAGTCAAGTATGGGTTTCTGTGAATTCTAAAAAGCACGGTAGTTCCCTTAAGTGATGCATTAAAGTATGGGTTTCTGTGAGTCCTAAAAATACGGTAGCTCCCTTGTTTAATGCAATCAAGTATGGTCCTCTGTGAATTTTATTAAGGTAACTTGTGTGAGTTCTAAAAAGCACGGTAGTTCCCTTAAGTGGTGCAGTCAAGTATGGGTTTCCGCAAGTTCAAAAATACGGTAGCTCCCTTGGTTAATGCAAACAAGTATGGTCCTCTGTGAATTTTATTAAGGTAACCTGCTTGGCCAATGCAGTTAAGTATGACTCTGTGTAAATTTTAAGAAGCACGGTAGCCCATTTAGTAAATTCAGTCAAGTATGATTCCTTGTAAATGTTTTAAAGTATCGTAGCTCTCTTGGAGACTGCAGTCAAGTATGGGTTTCTGTAAATTCTAAAAAGCACGGTAGTTCCCTTAAGTGGTGCATTAAAGTATGGGTGTCTGTGAGTTCTAAAAAATACGGTAGCTCCCTTGGTTAATGCAATCAAGTATGGTCCTATGTGAATTTTAATAAGGTTATCTGCTTGGCAAATGCAGTTAAGTATGGCTCTGTAAAAATTTTAAGAAGCACGGTAGCCCATTTAGTAAATTCAGTCAAGTATGATTCCCTGTAAATGTTTTAAAGTACTGTAGGACTCTTGGAGGCTGCAGTCAAGTATGGTTCCATGTGAATTTTAGCAAATACGGTAGTCTCTAATCTAGATCACAAAATTTTGTTTTTTTCCCAGATATATTCAAAATATTTTTTAAAATTCATATTTTTATTTAAATATATTAACTGTCGGTATATACATAGATTCATTTTTTTCCGATACACCTAAAACAAATAATGTTAAATTTCTAATTTAATTTTCCCTGTTGTTACAGGCAGTAGCTATTTTTATTTATTGACACAAAAAACAATATTATTTATACTAAGACTAATTAAAACAATGTATATTTGCTACAATTGCATTGGTGAAATACTTTCACTGCATATTTTTTCCACCCTCAATGTTTAACGCCTCATATAACAAAGTAGATTAGATAAGTTCAGACTGAGTAATAGACCAGGAGCTTGCAGCCACCTTAAATACCGTGCAATTTATTTGTCGTTAAATTCTTACTTTTAAAAATAGTATACTGGTGCTGAAAGTTCTACTTTTCCGCACGAGACTGCAGTTGACAGAACGACCTGTAGCGGTGTTCTGGTTGGGCAGTCAAGTGCGGAAAAGACACTTTCGGAACGTGTTAGAAACAATATTTTTTCTACGAGCGTAAGGAAATCATGAATTTTATGAAAATCCTTTATGTCGACTCGCTAATATATGGTTCGAAATTTTTGTACTTTTACGCACTAGTGCTGTAAGGTATTGCGAAAATATTATATTACATAACAAGTGTGGAAAGTGATATATTTTACACGAGTGTGAAAATCACTTTTGACACGAGTCATGTACAATATTTTTCCCACGACCAAAAAGTATTTATCATTAGTCTTAAATTATTTTTGGTGCCGAAAACGGTTTTCTGCCGCTTTTATGATTTTTTTTGTAATAAATGGTTCTTTCTATTTTAGGACCCTTTTTTAATAAAACACCAGTGGCGCTAATCCAAAATATCCCGTTTTAAATTAATTATAACTTAACAAACTTGCGGGACCAGGGAGTGACTTGGGGTCCCCCACCAGGGGGCACCTTACAGACTTACATGCACTGTTATGTCTTTAATTAATTTTTTCATGGTAAAATTACGTGAAAACACCTTATCACTGGACACAAACACTCAATAAATATACATTTTTAAATAATAATTAATAATATATATTAATATGTTGCGGTTATGTGACATATAACCTCACTTTTAAAGGGATGAAAAACAGTAGTCGATATGCTAAAATCGACGTTGCAACATTAAAAAGTTATCTTGATCGACGTCATCTATATAGTACCTTGCAAATAGAAGTAGTATTTTATGGCCCATAAGGTGTTTAGTATATTCTATATTTATCTAAACTTTAAATAAGTTTCAATTTTAGTATAGTTTTTCGATCTATCGACACGCTATCGATATTCAGTACATATGTTTAATGGGTTGCCCATTATTAAATGCGTTTCCCATTCCCATTAAATAAAAAGTCTTTAACCTGAAATAATATATAATAGTAAACCCCTTAAATATAAATAACTATAATATTAATTTAATTTGTAAAAAAATATTTGTTAGCGCTGGTAAGTTAAGACTCTTATTTTGTTAAAAAAGTAATGTACATTTTTTTACAGAATTTAGGCACCTGTCATTCTGCTTTTCAACACTAGTGTTGAAAAGTAGATTTCAACACGCGTGTGATATTAATCGTTTTCTAAATGATTAAGTAGTGCGTTTTATCTCATTTACGTGTGTGGTCGTGGGAAAAGTAGTTTTTCAAACTAGTGCGAAAAAGTGACTCTTCCAGAACTATTTTAATACTAGCTATGATTCCCGGCTTCGCTCGGGAGTTGATATGAGACCCAAATAACCGTTGTTCTGAATGAAGTTCAAATACTCGACAACACGTGTCACCGTCTTGGTCGGGCCCGGGGTATTCCATTTTCTTTTGGAGACTCCCTAATTTTTAAACAACCAACCATAGTAGCCGAATTCTTACAGGGAATTTTTTATTTATTAATTTTTATAGTCATTGATGAGCCATATGCCCAAAGAACTTTACCTTTTAATAATGTATTTATATCAAGGCTCAAGAACCTTTCACTTTTATATTATATCGCAGTTTGGGTGAAAAATACTGCTTTTAATATGATTTTTATCATATTTTCAGTCACTGCTGTAACCACCTACCTGGTTTTGGCAAAACTACTCATCCGAATTCTGCAAACCCGCAGACTGATGGGCGCCCAGTTTCCATATGGTTTGTTGGCATGACAGTATGTTTTGCATTTTTAACTTTCGCCATATACAACTAGATGGCGCACTTTTTACCTACCACCTTTAACCTCTCGATGCTATGGCTGGTTGTTTTTGAATTTCTTGGTGAGATGGCACTGCTGTCTGTATTTATTAGTTCTGATCGACGGAAAGAATATTTACAGTCAGTCGGGTCTTCATCAAGGCGTCTAGCGACCTGAAGCGGTTTGACAAGTCTTAACGAAGACGAAACACGTGTCACCGTCTTGGTCGGGCCCGGGGTATTCCATTTTCTTTTGGAGACTCGTAATTTTTAAACAACCAACCATAGTAGCCGAATTCTTACAGGGAATTTTTTATTTATTAATTTTTATAGTCATTGATGAGCCATGTGCCCAAAGAACTTTACCTTTTAATTATATATATATATATATATATATATATATATATATATATATATATATATATATATATATATATATATATATATATATATATATATATATATTTCGACCTTTAGGGCATTATAGTCCTAGTAACGCCCTTGATACATAAATAGTTATTGATTTTATAATTATTTTTAACTGTATCAAGTTTAGCGCTATGTCAGAAGCTTGCAGTCACGGTAACTGCAAGCTTCCGGACTATTAGATAGGTTCAACCAAACTAATACATAACTAATTTTTCTTAAGGTCGAGTGCACTTCCAAGAGGAAATCTATGGTATGGCGCGCACAATTTGATATGTATCTGGGGCTGGTATAATTTTCCACCGGAAGAAAGTGATTTAAAGCATCAAATTTATTTACGTGTGGGAAAGTAACTTTAAAAAATATTAGGATCGATGAATATACAGCGTGTCTACTAACTAATAGTATACACCTCAGATTCCTCATACCAAAATACACACGCACATTTGGTTGTGACATTACGTTAATACAAAATCAAAATGACCGATTTTTCGATATAGGAAAACTTTGTTATTTTAAAGGCAACACCATGTATATTTTTTTTCCATTCTACAATTCAATATTTTTTGTTTAAAAAAATGTAAATAAGCTTTAATTATTTCCAAATATAATGGAAATATTGATCTTTAAAAATTGACTACATGCATTAAGCATAACCACACCGAGGCCTGCACCATAGCACCAAAATAATAATTAAAAAAGACTTATTAAAACAAAAATAACAATGTATCCATAGGTTTTACTCAAATATTATTTACAAGATATAACAATAAAATTAATTGTACATTTTTAAATACTGAATAAAGCACTTTTTCTTGTATTATTTGTTTACAACAACTAACCTTTAACCACTAACTTTTAATTTTTATACGTAATGAACTGAAATAAAAGGTGACGCCCTTAAACTCAAAACTTGGTTCGGGAAACATCGGCGCTATCCGATCCACATATGATTTTATTGGCTGGGCATGTTTCAGACCGTACGAGACACGGTCGTGTTACGGTGCGGGTCTTGTGGGACATCGATGTGAATATGTGTGGTCAGACATTTACCTATACTACACTTAGAGTTTGGATAAAATAAAACAGAGGTAAATCTGTTTTATTTAAACAAAGTTATGTACATACATAGAACAGTGTAAAGATGGGTCCATATTTAATTTATTCTAAAACCGATGCCGCCAAGTGCACAAGAAAATAATAAAGTAAAGAAACCCTTTTGTGAACAATGATTTATTGCAGCAAAAAATATTTAACCCGACGAGTTTCTAGTACCACGCCACGTGCCACCGGTTTTATAGTAGGACAGAGGCGAAATAAAAGGATGTTTTGTAAGTACGTGATACGTGTTTTAACAATGTTTTTTTTTATTATTTATCTAAAAATATGTAATCAGGCTCTGTCCGAGGCTATGTGCATTCGAAAAGGTTTGTTTACTTTATCATTTTTTATGTACTTGGCGGCATCGCTTTCAGAATGAATTAAATATGGACCCATCTATACTTTGCTTGACAAAAATGCTTTTTGTATTTTTAAGGGCATGAAAAGTGCTTTTAAATTTATCCAAATTAATTTGCCCCACTTTTCTCTATCAGCGTGAATCCGAGCTCGGTGCGGTTACGTGTGGCCAGACCTTAAAGGATCTACATATTATGTTTAGTAGGTGTAGAAATTTTAACAAAATACCAAGGCGTGTCACAAGATTCTGAAACTTAGTGACTTAAGAATGGGATATAAAAGACAAGGAAATAAAAACTTACGGCTTTTGTTTTTCTTATCTGAAGACAAGCAACGACTGTAAAAGTTTACAGCAAGATAAAGTTGTACCTGTGTAATCTTTGAGTTTAAAAGTTCCAAGTTAAAATGGGCTTAAAAGCTATTATACTTCTAAATTACCAAGGACATTTAGGATTTAGACTTGTACAAAGAAAGCTGGGAGAATGTAAAATATGTTTTTGCTCTTTTGTTTTAGGTTATGAAACCGCCTATTTTATGCTTGTTAGTGCATTTTAATAATAATAATTTCTCTTCTAGTAGATTATAAAATATGTGGTTTTTAGACGGAAAAATACACGTAAGGTTTTTTCAGAAAATAAGGCTGGTTGTTTTTTTAACTTAAACACTCAGTTTGTATGGTCAAAACCACATAAAAGCTGATCTTTTACACCCATTTTTTGTTATTTTATTAAACGGCTATAGCTTTTATTAAACGGTTTAACTTGGCCTGCCCAGTTTTGAACACACTGTTAATCTTAATGACAATACAATATAATACATTGTTTATGATTGTAAATCCGAGATGGCCGCCAATACACAATGGCGGATTACATATTACTTCACAACATCAGTATGGGTATTTAATGAAAGAGCTAAATAAAATAAAGTGACAGGTAGAATAGAGCTAACTAAGAAAAAATTAAAATCCAAGATGGCCGTCGCCACAAAATGGCGGATTATTTTTTTCCACAACTAACTCAATATGGGTATCAAATTAAGGGCTTGATTGGTAGAATGGAGCTCTATGAAAAATTAAAATCCAAAATAATTGCCGCGACAAAATGGCGGATTACATATTTTTTCCTCAACTATCTCGATATAAGTATCAAATGAAAGGGCTTGGATTCGTAGAATAGAGCTCACTATATAAAAAAATTAAAATCCAAAATGATTTCCGCTACAAAATGGCGGATTACATATTTTTTCCTCAACTACCTCGATATGAGTATCAAATGAAAGGGCTTGATTCGTAGAATAGAGATCACTATGAAAAAGATTAAAATCCAAAATGATTGCCGCTGCAAAATGGCGGATTACATATTTTTTCATTAACTACCTCGATATGGGTATCAAATGAAAGGGTTTGATTCGTAGAATACAGCTCGCTATGAGAAAAAATAAAATCCAAGATGGCCGTCGCCACAAAATGGCGGATTACTATTTCTAACCACAACTACTTCAATATGGGTATCTGATAAAAATTGATGAAGAGCTTGATCAGTAGAATAAATCTCATTCTGAAATAAACGAACTTAATAGAATGAGAAGTATGAACCAACAACAAAACTAAAAACTTAAAATAAACTATATAATAAAAATATGTTAAATGGTTTTATTACAATAAAAAAGCAGGTTCACATTTTAGAAACTCTAGGGATAAAAAAACAAACAAAGTTGGAAGTTTGGGACCTGTCCAGTTGGACGTATATAGAGATGCATACGTGCGGAGCCACGAGATTCTCTGTTGGGAACCGTGAGTGGAGGAACTATACTGGACAATTCTTCAGAGCAGAAGCCATGAAAGTACCTATAAAAAAGCGATGGATTCCCCACAGCCCGACGATGTGAAAGAGAGGGAAGCCCTTCTGTAAGTAAAGGATCATTAATGAGACGAATAGTTCTTTTTCTTCTTTGAATAGGTGGCGGAATCAAGAATGCTTAGGGTTGTGGGGGACGCCATGCTCCAGATCATCGAGAATAATATTCCAAGGGAGGTCGGATTTGGGACACATATAAAGTGTATAAATTAGAAGGGGAGATTTACTTTTTGACTCGAAAGAGAAATCCAAGCTTTTTGAAGCTGCCGTGGCTATAGATACAATGTGTAAAATATTTGACCGAACCTTGAGCGTACCAGGACTTGAGCGTTTAGTATGCTTTGACTTTTTAAAGCTAAAAAATAATTCGGTAGACCCTAGCTACCAGATCGCACCAATCTTCTCATCAACCTGGAGTATTGTAAAAAAAATATTTAAATCGTTGGGCGTAGCGTATACAAAGTAGATATGATAGAAATTTCACATGATCAACGATTTTATTATTTGTCTGATCAATACCCCATATTAATGAGAAGATTGGTAGCTACAACATTTTTATTGTAATAAAACCGTTCAACATAATTTTTTTATATAATTTAAAATTTTAAATAAATCAGGTAATATAAAATTAAAATAAAACTTCTAAATTACTTGAAAACAGAAAACTTACCTTTGTGTAATTATTATTTGGGATTTTTAATAACAAATTAAAATAGGGATTTAATTAGCTGGCATTGGTAAATATTCATAATTTCAATTTGGATAGCTAATTTGAAAATATGGGAATATATTAAAATTATTAAATTTAAATAAAACAATTATTAATTTTAAGCGTATTTGTTTTGACGGCCTAACATTATTTTAATGAAATTGTTTATAAATATTATAAATATATTTTTACTTGTGTGTGTTTACATGGTATGAATAATAACTTTTTTTTTTTTATCTTTGGACAAACCACGAAGGCTTAAAGCCTAAATACTAACGTACTGTGGGTGTCTTAAGCGAGATAAGAGGGAGTTTGTTGACACGGGACTTAAACACTTGAAGATTTGCGGGGAAGGAAAGACCTCCGCGGGCAGCAGGTTCCACAATCTAGAAACTCTAGGGATAAAAGAACGAACAAAGGGAGAAGTTCGGGGCCTATCCAGTTGGACCGTATAGGGATGCATACGCGCGGAACCACGAGTTTATCGGTTGGGAACCGTGAGTGGAGGAACTATACTGGACAATTCTTTAGAGCAGAAGCCATGGAAGTAACTATAAAAAAGCGATAAATCCGCCACAGCCCGACGATGGGCAAGAGAGGGAAGCCTTTCTGTAAGTGTAGGATCATTAATGAGACGAACAGCTCTTCTTTGAATAGAATCAAGAATGCTTAGGGTTGTGGGGGACGCCATGCCCCAGATATGGGAACAATATTCCAAGGGAGGTCGGATTTGGGACGCATATAAAGTGTATAAATTAGAAGAGGAAAATACTTTTTCGCTCGAAAGAGAAATCCAAGCTTTTTGAAGCTGCAGTGGCATAGATACAATGTGTTTATGCCAGTTAAGGTTACTTTCAAATGAGGCGCCCACAAGATTGATGGTGTCTTTGCTCTGTAAAAAAAGGGTGGATAATTAGTTTAAATTTTTAAAAAGAAAGCAAGGAAACAAATGTTGAATTAATTTTTCTCATTAATGTTCCTTCACTTACGGAAAGGCTTTCCTCTCTTGCTCATCGTCGGGTTGTGGGGATTTATCGCTTTTTATAGGTTATTTCATGGTTTTTGCTCTGAAGAAATGCCCAGTATAATGCCTCCACTCATGGTTCCCAACAGAGAAACTCGTGGTGCCACGGATATGCATCCCTCGACGGTTCAACTGTACAGGCTCTGAACTTCCCACTTTATTTCTTTCTTTTAAAACGTGAAACCTGCTGCCCGCGGAGGTCTTTCCTTCCTCCCCAAATCTTCAAGTATTTAGGTCCCGTGTCAACAAACTTCCTCTTACCTCGCTTAAGACACCCACGGTACGTTAGTATTTAGGCTTTTAGCCTTCCTGGTTTGTCCAAAAATAAAAAAATAATAAACTTAAGGAAGGAAGTAATTTTTTCTTACTCAATAGCGCCTGCTTTAACCAACTTTTACCACGTATACTGTTTTTAGGATAAAATATGTTAATGAAAAAAAAAAGGTTAAAATAAAGTGGCTCAAACAGTTGTTTTGTTTTAAATGACTGCAGGTACCGCAAATTGCGCCCTCTAGATTTTACAATTAATAAAAGGAGAGCAATTGTGCCAATTATTTTTGAGAACCTCTCGTTACCAAATATTTTAACAATGAGTACACCAATATTTACAAAATTCTTTATAAAACCCAAACCAGATTAAACAGGATGTCGTATTTTCGTTGCATCTACAGGGTATCTCAGTGAGTATTAAATGTGGAACCTTGTTGTTTTCGCGAACCAGCAGCGGGACTTCGTGTACTGTAGTCAGAGACAAGAATGAGACGAGAAACTAAATGTAAATAAATTATCCGAGAGAGAGATAGCTGCTGGGCCTTCCTTGTCTGTCTTCAAGGAAGGTAAACGCAGATGGCGCGAGAGTCGACTTTATCGTTTGCCTGCCAAATTCAAATTATACGGGGTGTCCATTTAAAAACTTTCCACTCAAGTTATCTTCGAAACGAGACAGATTTGAGAAAATCGCCGAAATACGTCAAGATATTTATTGAGGGGGAACGTTTTTACAAAAATATGACGGCGCTCCTTTAACCCCTTAACCACCAGAGCCACCACCCCAAAATTCTTAAATGAGAAGGCGGGTCGAGTAATACATCATTTTAAAGCTCCTGACGAGTACTTTATTACCCTAGAATATGAAGTCAATATCTTCACCTATTACAAAATGGCGGTACTTTAAAAATTACCTAAATACCTGATTTGGATGGTCATATTTCGAAACTAATAAAATTAGATGTACTTAATGTGGTATTTTTATTTTTTTTTCATTAAAAAGACCTTTAAAAGAGCTTTAAGAAAACACAACATTAGGTACATCTAACTTTATTAGTTTCGGAAATATGGCCATCCAAATCGGGTATTTAGGTAATTTTTAAAGTACCGCCATTTTGTAATAGGTGAAGATATTGACTTCATATTCTAGGGTTATAAAGTACCCGTCAGGAGCTTTAAAATGATGTATCACTTGACCCGCCTTCTCATTTAAGACCTTTGGGGTGGTGGCCCTGGTGGTTAGGGGTTAAAGGGGCGCCGTCCAATTTTTTGTAAAAACGTTCCCCCTCAATAAATATCTTGACGTGTTTCGGCGATTTTCTCAAATCTGTCTCGTTTCGAAGATAACTTGAGTGGAAAGTTTTTAAATGAACACCCTGTATACCTGTGCTATTTTTGCCCTTAATGTTAGGTACTTGTTTTTGTTTCCTATTAATATAAAATATTGGGGTTTGGTTCAATAATTACACACACCTAATTAAAAATGTCATTTATTTGGTTTTTATAAAGATTTTTTCTTACAGATAACCATGTCAATAATACCTTAAATTATCTATAGAAAAGCACAAATTTAATATATACACTGTGATCACTAATAACAGTCAATATTCAAAGTCCAATTAAAGGTAAAAACCACGAAACACACAATAAATCACAGAAAATGTAAACAAACTGTCCAAACAAATCGGCCATTGAAAATCTATCACAAATATGGAATAACATTTCGGCGTGACTGCCTGCGGCAACGTTTGTCAAGTTAAAAATATTCGATTCATGGTATATTTTCTTTCTCTTAATTAGATGTGAGCCAAAAAAGGACATTAAAGTTTACATGCAGAAATTGTAAACAACTTGGCAACCAGGGCAAAGCAATGATTGCTCCATCTACGATAGCCTGCCAAGATGAAAGACAAAGACATATTTATTGGAACTTGCGTTAAACCAGAAAGAGATAAATACAATGGACAAATTGTTAGGACTAGTTACTCGTCTCATTGTTGTCTCTGGTTTAGTCTATTGTGACACAGAGTAACAAGAAGTGCAATTATCGACTTCGAGTAAAAATCTACGATAGAAAGCAAGGTCTAGAATTCTATAGAGCACGGAGTCCCGCTGCTGAGTTACTTTTTGTGAAAAAAGATGCCGTTAACAAAGCCATCATAACCATCTTAGTTTCTGAGCTACTAGGCGATTTTTAAAAATTTGCATTTTCAGGTACCCCTTGTATCTCACTTGGCTGATAACTTATCAAAAAGGTAAAAATTATATATACTAAGTGACATAGAAATCCGAACACCCAGTTTAAATGGTTTTATTTTAATGAAATTTAGTGAATTTATTTATCTTACTGTAAATAACAATTGATAAAATTTTCAGCCATATCAGTTCGACATTCCGGTTTTTATACTGTTTTTTTTAATTCACTAAAGATCTAAAAATGAATATTGCAGCCGCAGTAAAGATCCAAATTTGGCGGATTTTGGTTGTTGACATTCTTTACGATTGGTTACGATGCCTAGAGTACGAAGACCTGTACGATTTCGTCAACTTAGTGAGTTTGATAGGGGCCGTATAGTGGGACTTCGGGAAGATGGACTTTCTTTTCGGGAAATTGCAGTTAGAGTGCAAAGAAGTGTAGACACTATGGTTAGGTGTTGTCAGGCATGGCTTCAAGAAGGCCGTACGCAAAGAGCAAGGGACACTGGACGCCGCCGTAGAACAACAGACCGTGAAGATCGCCGCCTAAGATTATTGGCCTTAAGGGACCGTTTCTCCACTACCAGGTCCATTGCAAATGAATGGTTTGCAGAACACGGAAGACCTATTGGCATGCGAAGTGTTTACCGACGTATGAGAAGTTTTCGCCTGTTTTCATACCGGCCACACTGGGTCCTCCCTTTAACTGAGTGGTGCAGACAACGGTCACTCTGGGATCAGGAATGGAACAGTATTGTCTTTAGTGACGAGTCTCGATTTTGTTTAGGTATGCACGATGGTCGAGCCAGGGTTAGAAGGCGACGTGGGGAAAGGAGGAATCCACAGTTTTTTGTTGAAAGACTTGTTCATCACACTGTTGGAGTTATGGTTTGGGGGGCTATAGCTTATAGCTCCAGGTCACCTTTAATCTTCATCAGAGGTAACATGAACGCGCAGCGTTATATCCAAGAAGTTCTAGAACCCCATCTTTTACCCTATCTTGACTCTGCAAATCCAACTTTCCAACAAGTTAATGCCCGACCACATGTTGCAAGAGTCACAATAGACTTCTTTCAATGTAATGATGTCACATTGTTACCATGGCCACCAAGATCTCCCGACTTATCCCCAATTGAGCACGTGTGGGATATGATGGGTAGGAGATTGCTCAATTTGCAACGTCCTCCTCAGACTCTAGAAGCACTTCGAGAGGAGTTGGTGGTTGCCTGGAATGAGATACCACAGGAGGACATTGACCTCATGATCAGAAGCATGTCTAGGCGCGTTGGAGAATGCGTAACACATCAGGGTGCATCCACACATTATTAAAGGTAAAAGGGCTTTAAACCAATGCAATCATTTTGAAATTTTTATCATTTACTTATTATGCTTCATTAAGTACTTATACAAAATTTTATTAAAACAAAACCATTTAAACTGGGTGTTCGGTTTCTATGTCACTTAGTATATATTCTTATATATCTTTCTATCAAAAAAGTCGATTTATTTGGCCTAGTCTACTACATTTACATAAATACATATTAACCAAATAAATAAAATTGTTTATTTGGATCGACAAGCGGTAAAATTTTTTGTTTTTGTTACTATTTTAAAATTGCATTGTCACTTTGATAAATTAAAACGGTTTTTAAATTTTGTATTAAAATTTATTTTAAATATTTATTATTTAACACTGTGTACCATGGTATTTTGCTAAAATTATTTATCCGCTTTCGAAATTAAAATATACAATTCACAAATATTGGGCATTATATTAAAATTATAAAATGTTATGGAAACAGAAATAATTCCAATGTAATTTAAAATGCATTGTTTCAAGTAGCTTAAAAATATATCGAAATAGTCAACGAATGTTTCATTTTAATATTATATCAAAATAATGAGCTTGTTATTTTAATATCGTATAAAAAATTAAAACCGACAACAAATTATATTTAATTTAAATAAATTAAAAATTAAAAAACTATTTAAAAACAAGCCTAAAAAATAATAATAAAAAAACTTTTCGTTTTAAATTTTTACTTTTAAAATATGACGTCGGTACATTATTTGGCACCAACTTTGTTTCTTCTTTACATCAACAACCTTCTTTCTTCCACAACCAATCCAATTCATAGTTATGCTAACGCTAGTACCCTTCACTCCACTTTTCAGGTTCCCAAACCAATCTCTCAATCCGACTTGGAAAGCAAACGCAGAGCGGTGCAGATAACTCTTTCACAGGATCTCAATGTGATATTGGATTGGGGCGCCAAAAATCTCGTTCAATTTAATGCATCCAAAACACAATCATGTTTCTTGTCGCGAAAAAATCATCAAACACTCACCCTTTGCTTATGAGTGGCCAGGTTTTGCAGAGCGGGGACACATTTAACCTTGTGGGCGTCACATTTGAGAATAACCTTAACTGGCATAAACACATTGTAGTACAGTATAGTCCCTCCTCTTGCAGCTCCCAACAGAGAAACTCGTGGTGCCGCGCGTATGCATCCCTATACGGTTCAATTGGACAGGCCCCGAACTTCCCATTACGTACGTTCTTTTATCCCTAGAGTTTCTAGACTGTGGAACCTGCAGCCAGCGGAGGTCTTTCCTTCTCCCCCAAATCTTCAAGTTTTTAAGTCCCGTGTTAACAAACTTCCTCTTACCTTGCTTAAGACACCCACGGTACGTTAGTATTTAGACTTTCAGCCTTCGTGGATTGTCCAAAGATAAAAAAATAAGGGTACATCCCAATTAATTACGTGAGGTTTTTAATTTTTCGACCCCCCTCTCTCCCTGGTCAGATTTGGTGAGATTTGCTTCAACCCCCATTCCCGTTCCCCCAATCTTACTTACGTGAGATTTCTTTATGTAAAAAGGCTTAATTTTGTCGTTGAAATAATTTTAAAGGGCAAAAAAAGGTCCTTGACCAACAAAGTGGGACCTGCCCACATCTGATGAATTTTGTGGAAAAAAAACGTGATATTTGCACAGACTTCCAATCTCCCACAGTGAGATTTGGCAAGATTCAACCTGACCCCCTTTCGCTCCCCTCTTAATACCTCACGTAACTTATGAAAGTCTTTTAAGATAATATACAGGGTATTTTCTAAGTGTGGTAAAAATCTAAGGGCATATTCCTGAACCAGTTTTATGAAAAAAGTTTATATAAACATAGGTCCGGAAATGCTTTGTCTTTTTTTTATCTTTGGACAAACCACGAAGGCTTAAAGCCTAAATACTAACATACCGTGGTTGTCTTAAGCGAGGTAAGAGGGAGTTTGTTGACACGGGACTTAAATACTTGAAGATTTGAGGGGTAAGGAAAGACCTCCGCTGGCAGCAGCTTCCACAATCTAGAAACTCTAAGGACAAAAGAACGAACAAAGTGGGAAGTTCGGGGCCTGTCCAGTTAAGCCGTATAGGGATGTGGAGGGAACCGTGAGTGGAGGAACTATACTGGACAATTCTTCCTGAGCAGAAGCCATGGAAGTACCTATAAAAAAGCGATAAATCCCCCACAGTCCGACGATAGGCAAGAGAGGAAAGTCCTTTTGTAAGTGAAGGATCATTAATGAGACGAATAGCTCTTCTTTGAATAGAATCAAGAATGCTTAGGGTTGTGGAGGACGCCATGCCCCAGATATGGGAACAATATTCCAAGGGAGGTCGGATTTGGGACACATATAAAGTGTATAAATTAGAAGCGGAAAAATACTTTTTGGCTCGAAAGAGAAATCCAAGCTTTTTGAAGCTGCCGTGGCTATAGATACAATGTGTTTATGTCAGTTAAGGTTACTTTCAAATGTGACGCCCACAAGATTGAAGGTGTCTTTGCTCTTTTCGCGATAAAGAACATGATTGTGTTTTGGATGCAATAAAATGGACGAGATTTTTGGCGCGCCAATCCAATATTAAATTAAGATCCTGCGAAAGAGATATCTGCATCGCTCTGCGTTTGTTTTCCAAGTCAGGTTTAGTGATGAGTTTAGGAACCTGAAAACTGGAGTGAAGGGTACTATCGTCGGCGAAACTATGAATGGAATTAGTTGTGGACGAGAGAAGGTCGTTGATGTGAAGAAGAAACAATGTTGGTGCCAGAACTGAGCCCTGAGGGACTCCAGCATTTACTTGGTGAAAGCTTGAGGAATGGCCGTCTACATTAACTGATATACGTCAATCAGATAGATAACTAGAGAGCCAAGTACAGAGTTTAGTTGAAAGACCATAGGAAGGAAGTTTATTAAGAAGTGCGGTGCTAAATTTTGTGGTTCTTTTCCTTCCATCTTGAAAGCAAAAGGTTTGAAAAGCTACAAGCTGCAGAATTTATATCAATTTCTTGTAGCTTCGTAAGAAAATCAAAAAATTTCGTTTTGTTATTGTACGAACTATGTTTCTGAAATAAAGCTTTTCTTGATGTCTTTTTGACCAATCCATCTTCATTTCTACATTTTCTTACTTCTTTTAAGTTAAAATGGGCAAATTATAACTTGTTGCAGTACAATGTCAGAAATTAACAAAATGTCACATAACACTGTCATCCACTGATGTCTTCAACTATTATGTTGGTTAGATACCAAAATCACGAACGAAAATTCATTTGTCGAATGGGTCCACCGACTCGAAAAAATGTCGAATACAAAATTTCGAAAGTGACATTTGAGAATACCGATTTACGATGAGCATGATTTTTATACGACATTCCATTGATGTCGCATGCATAAGAACTTCCGCAGGTTTATTAAAATTTTAACACCCTGTATTTTAAAGGTTAAGACATTTAGGGCATATGTCTATATAAAGTTTTTTTCTTCAAATAAGTCCAAGAATCAACCCCCTTAAATATTAGCATGTATTTAGGGAACACCCTGTATAAAGTAGTTTTTATCCGAGAAACAGATGAGTGGAGGTCGCTGCCTATTTGAATCTTTGACTAAAATAGTTCGATTTTAAATCTGCCGACACTTGGGAATCTAAAAGACTATTAAAAAGTATAATACCTGAGATAAGTCCGATTAAACTTTGTGACTTTAAAACTTTGAGATCACAGATACGTACAACTTGAGAGTGCTCTAAAGTTTTACAATCCTGAGCTTGTTTTCAGATAAGAAAACAACAGCCATTCGTTTTTATTTCTCCTGCTTTTATGCAGGATTCTCGTCCTGGGGATATATTTGCATGACGTTTATTTTTGCATTGTATTGTTGAGTTTTAAGATTATCTGAGAAATGATGTTATGTTATGAATTGTTTTGGTGAAAATGTATTTTGCTTAACTTCAATCCTTAAACCACCAGAGTTAAATTACGGTTACACGGTCCGTGGTTTGCCAAATATGGTTTGTCATCTTGCAAACCACGGATCGTCTCAGGTCTGTCGTTCGCCATTCGGGGACCGCGGTTTTACAAGCCTTGGTTTTCTAAACATTGGTCTGAGATCTGGCAAACCACGAATTGTATAACATCTACATCTGTACAGGTCTCTCGTTCGCCGGCCGTTGGTTTGACAAATCTTGTCTGCCATTTTGCAAACCACAGATCATGTAACATAGACGTCTGTACTCTTCTACAGTTCGCCGGCCGGTGGTTTACCAAATCTTGTCTTGAATCTTGCAAACCACGGATTGTGTTACATACCCGCCTGTCAGGTCTGTCGTTCGCCATTCGGGGACCGCGGTTTCCAAGCCCAGGTTTTCTAAACTTTGGTCTGAAATCTGGCAAACCACGAATTGTATATCATCTACGTCTGCACAGGTCTTTCGTTCGGCTTCCGTTGGTTTGACAAATCTTGTCTGCCATTTTTCAAACCACAGATCGCGTAACATAGACGTCTGTTCTCGTCTACGGTTCGCCGGCCGGTGGTTTACCAAATCTTGTCTTGAATCTTGCAAACCCCGAATCGTGTTACATATCCGCCTGTCAGGTCTGTCGTTCACCATTCGGGGACCGCTGTTTCCAAGCCCAGGTTTTCTAAACTTTGGTCTGAAATCTGGAAAACCACGAATTGTATACCATCTACGTCTGTACAGGTCTCTCGTTCGCCGGCCGTTGGTTTGACAAATCTTGTCTGCCATTTTGCAAATCACAGATCGAGTAACATAGACGTCTGTACTGGTCTACAGTTCGCCGGCCGGTGGTTTACCAAATCTTGTCTTGAATCTTGCAAACCACGAATCGTGTTACATATCCGCCTGTCAGGTCTGTCGTTCACCATTCGGGGACCGCTGTTTCCAAGCCCAGGTTTTCTAAACTTTGGTCTGAAATCTGGAAAACCACGAATTGTATACCATCTACGTCTGTAGAGGTCTCTCGTTCGCCGGCCGTTGGTTTGACAAATCTTGTCTGCCATTTTGCAAATCACAGATCGAGTAACATAGACGTCTGTACTGGTCTACAGTTCGCCGGCCGGTGGTTTACCAAATCTTGTCTTGAATTTTGCAAACCACGAATCGTGTTACATATCCGCCTGTCAGGTCTGTCGTTCACCATTCGGGGACCGCTGTTTCCAAGCCCAGGTTTTCTAAACTTTGGTCTGAAATCTGGAAAACCACGAATTGTATACCATCTACGTCTGTACAGGTCTCTCGTTCGCCGGCCGTTGGTTTGACAAATCTTGTCTGCCATTTTGCAAATCACAGATCGAGTAACATAGACGTCTGTACTCGTCTACAGTTCGCCGGCCGGTGATTTACCAAATCTTGTCTTGAATCTTGCAAACCACGGATCGTGTTACATATCCGCCTGTCAGGTCTGTCGTTCGCCATTCGGGGACCGCGGTTTGCAAGCCCAGGTTTTATAAACTTTGGTCTGAAATCTGAAAAACCACGAATTGTATACTATCTTGTTTCTTGAAAAAGGTGGTATAGGTCTGCTGGTGGTGCGTACCATATGATTTAGGGGTCACTCTTATATCCCCGAAGATTCTCGTCTTTTGTGATCCAACACCTCACACTCTTACAATATGTGGGTTACTACTGTTTGGGTCTCCGCTCCGCATAATCTGAAGTTCAGATCTCCGTTGCATAACCCCATTTTGTTCAGATGTTCTTTCCCTAGTGTCCAGTGAGGAAACCTGAGATTAATTTTAGCTGATTTCTACCCATGTTGAGTGGTTCTTTAACTCTTTTAATGCATCGTCCTCTGATGTATATTTCTCCATGCATGTGTTAAGAAAGCCTTTTCCAGTGCAGTCTTTGCACTGGTCCTTTACCGACTTTTGTACCGCACTTCTGAAGGTACTCTTTGGCACTCAAGGACTGGTTCTAGCCGACGCGACATATGTCAGCTCGTTTAAGTTGTCATTGCCTCGAATTCCGGCCTTCATTTTATACGAGACCCGATACACAGATCGCCGCTTAAAACCAAAAAAGCTGCTTCAACAATAGCTTCCGCTCCCAATTAAAGCACGCGACTTCCCAGCCAGCGGGCTGCAGGTGAAGCGAAGAGTTCAGTAACCTCCCGCACCTCGATAAGCACAATAACACGCGAGAAAAATAATATTTATAAGCTGTCGGTCGGGCCAGCTTTTATTGGGTTTTCTATTGTGGCTCGCTAGGAGTCAAGGCCACATTTGTTAAAGGCTTGGTAATCAGGATATTTTCAACGTTTTTAAGATAGCTTAATTAAAAATTGTTTATCTCAAAATTACATTTTTGAAGATATTTTTTTATCTTTGGACAATCCACGAAGGCTGAAAGCCTAAATACTAACGTACCGTGGGTGTCTTAAGCAGGGTACGAGAAAGTTTGTTAACACGGAACTTAAAAACTTGAAGATTAGGGGGAAGGAAAGACCTCCGCTGGCAGTAGGTTCCACAGTCTAGAAACTCTAGGGATAAAAGAACGAACGAAATATGAAGTTCGTGGCCTGTCCAATTGAACTGTATAGGGATACATACGCGCAGCACCACGAGTTTCTCTGATGGGAGCTGCAAGAGGAGGGACTATACTGGATAATTCGTCGGAGCAGAAGCCGTAAAAGTATCTATAGAAGAGCGATAGCTCTCCCACAGCTCGACGATGGGCAAGAGAAGGAAGTCTTTGAGTAAGTAAAGGATCATTAATAAGACGATCAGCCCGTCATTGAAGGGCATCAAGAATGCTGAGGGTTGTAGGGGATGCCATTCCCCAGACATGAGAACAATATTCCAGAGAGGGTCGAAGGAGAAAAATACTTTTGGCTCGGAAAAGAAATCCAAGCTTTTTGAAGCCGCGGTGGCTATAGATACAATGTGTTTATGCCAGTAAAGGTTATTCTTAAATGTGACGCCCACAAGGTTAAATGTGTCCCCGCTCTGCAAAACCTGGCCACTCATAAGCAAAGTATGAGTGTTTGATGTTTTGTAATTTTGTTTTGTGGGAAGCACCGCTTCCCTAGCTTCCATGGACTGCACGCCCCTGCTTCTAAAACCCATTTTATCGTCCTAATTTTTCAGGAAATAAGAGAAGCGCTTGCTTTTGCTGGGATGACGCTCGGTAATATATCCTTATATTCTTTCAGGGAAAACAAATGATATTTTAACTTAATTTTGGGATGTTTTGGTACGTGTGAGAAAAGAAAAATTTATGCCCCCATTTTTCAGGATTACCTCAGCTTTATTGTTAGATACAAACCAAGCGACGTTCAAATTATATGGAGTTACTTTATCTTTTCGTTAAAAGCTCTTTTAATGACATTAAGATTGCGAGGGCTTTTTTGAAAAGCAACTTAATATACTGCCCACAAAAATTATTGCATATGCCTCGATTTTTTCCATAAGCTTCAATACATAAATGCTTTAATTTAAGTGGACATATCTTCTTTAAGTTATCAAGACAATTAAAAAAAATGTTAATGTTAAATGTTAAAATGAAATAAAGCTCCTAAAAATATGTGCGTTAGCTCATTAGATTTGAAATGACGTCTAAAAAAAATGTTTTTTAATGGCTTATTATAGTAGGGGAGCCCACGATGCTAAATGGAGGTTTACTTGGGAATCATAGAGACCCATTGGGTTGCAAAGCTCAGATGATAACAAGAAGAAAATGGTATCTTCTTATACAGGGTCCGGCATTGAAACTTTCTTTTTTCATAGGTAAAAATAAAAACATATATTGCACATTTTTATTTATTTTTTTATTAGCATTAGACAATAACATGGGAAGTTTGAAATCGAGTTGTTTTAAATAGAATATTTGACAAGTGTCTACCATTACTGTCGATAAATTGCTGTAACCGATTTCTGAATTGTGCATGGACCCTTTCCAGCATATTATTCGGTACGTTGGCTATATCGTAACGAATATTGTTTTTTAATTCTTCCAGGGTTTGCAGGACGGTTGTTATACACTTTTAATTTGAGGTAGCCCCATAGAAAATTATCACATGGGGCTAGATCTGACGATCGTGCGGGCCATGGAATGTCACCTTGGTTGGAGATAAATCGCCCTGGAAAATTTTGTCTCAAAACAGGCATTTAAAGTCGTGATGTGTGGGCTGTGGCCCCATCTTGCTGGAACCATACATTGCCTAAGGCGTTTCGAAACAGATCGTCTAGGAGATCTCAAAACCGACTGTCGGACTGCCTCGATATTTGCGGGTGATCTAACTGTCCGTGTTGCTCCTGGTCTCTTGCGGACACATTTCCATCTGCTCTAAAAGCCTTCACCCATGATAAAATGGATCCCTGGGCCGGAACAGCACCTCTAGGAGTTATATTGTACTGTAACGCTGCACGGCGATGATCGATCGGCCTTGTGAAAAGTAGGTCTCAACGGCGAACGTGCGTTGTTCTCGTGCCCAAAGCATTTTTACGACTGATGACAATTAACAATCAAATCTCCTCACTAACGCTATCTGTTAAGCGTACTAACGCGCTGCAACTAGCTCCAGTCGCGCCACCATGTATCATTGAAAAAGAAAGTTTCAGTGCCGGACCCTGTATGGTGTCACAATGTTCGTTCCCGTACTCCTCCGAAACGGCTTGACCGATTCTCATGAAATTTTGTGAGCATATTGAGTAGGTCTAAAAATCGGCCAACATCTATTTTTCATACCCTTAGTGATAAGGGTTGTCCACCCTTAACATTTTTTTAATTTTTAGGCTAGATATTACTTAAAAATTATTTATATGGCAAAACAACGTTTGCCGGGTCAGCTAGTATAATGTATATCTTTTCATCGGTGGGAAAAGCGACTATAGATCTTTAAATATGTTAAAAAAATACTTCTGATCGTATTGAATTATGTATTTTTCGTTAACCTTCAATTATTTTCTTGTAAATAAAAAATTAGCCACGCTCGAAAAGATCAAAATGACGTTTTTTTGTAGCCCTCTGCTTTCTTTACGTCATTCTCATATTGTCAGATTAGTGGAATATACACTGCTTAGCATGTAATTAACTCACCCTATCTTAATCTGACGCGGTAGAAAATTTCTGATGGATATGTTTTTGTTTTTTACGATCGGCCCTGTATACAGGGCTCAAATTTGGTGAAACTACTTAACCGCGTACAAGGTAACCTCCGGTTTATCTATCTATCTATCTCTTTGTTTTATGGTTCCGGTCATATATGCTATTGCTTATAAGCTTTCCCGGCTTTGTTCTTGGAAAATCTGAATAATCGAGCTCGAAACTCCCAGACTTTCCTAGCATATGAATAAGAAACACTTGTAAACATCAACAACAGCGATGAACTTCTGAACATGCATAAATTGTGACTGTCAAGCCAGCGGCTGCTACTGGTATCGCGCATAACCGTCACTTTCACTACTGACGTATTTCCGCAAGGCGTACGCACCTCCTCGACCATACGAGGACAGCATGTGTTCATCACCAAAACGTAAAAACTTCAGGCTTTAGTAATCTTCACTCACAGCGCTTAGGCCCAGAAGAAAGAAGCCCCAATTTAGCGTGAATCTTTCTCGATCCCCAAGGGTACAGCAA
Source organism: Listronotus bonariensis (assembly GCA_014170235.1). Classification (NCBI taxonomy): domain Eukaryota; kingdom Metazoa; phylum Arthropoda; class Insecta; order Coleoptera; family Curculionidae; genus Listronotus; species Listronotus bonariensis. Next base: position 79,837 of record JACEGR010000496.1, on the reverse strand, counting down.
CGCTCGTACGACGCCTTCAGCCGCCTACCCGAAAAATCTATGTAGACTTCTACGTAAACGTGAACCGCACTACTCGAAGACCGCGGAAAGAGTCCAACCTCCGGTTTAATAATCTGCCGCGCTGTAGTAAATCCCCTCTTGAGCTCCCCCAAGGAAAATAAACATTTAATAAGGAGATCCCATTTAAGCCTATGTTCGCTAAATTTTGTGACGTAATCTTTTTTCGTAATTGTTTGTTTACAATCGTACTGGAAGGTTTTTTGAGGTTTTGGTGTTATTTTTCTGATTTTAGGCATTGGACTTTTATATATGTTTAGTTTTTACTGTTTATAGTTAAATTGAGTAGTTATTAGTACTGTTACAGACTTTCAAAAAATGTGAATGTGTTTAGGTTATAGAATTTTAGAGAGTTAGGATCATTTAATTTAGTTTGTTAATTTATTTAAATAATTTACCTTAATTTTTCCAAGTTCTTTCATCACTTTCGAAGGTTTCCGAAAACGCCCGAATTATCATTCTTTACTCTTCCACCATACTATAAAAGGGCGACGGGAAACCTCCGATCAGTTAGTATAGATTCGACTTTTGTGCTGTAAACTCGAGACATTGACAAGTAAAGATTTCGTCGTTGTAACCATAGTTACTTTCGATTGTTAATAAAAGGTATAAAAACGAAGAGGTGTTTTTATATATGAGGTGATACGGAACAGTACTGCAGTTACAGAGAATTTTAAAACCTGTAAACAGGGGTCACTGACCTTTAGAGATTTTTTAAAGGGAATTTACGTTTAAATAGTTATTAAGGGTAAGATACAATTTTTTAATGTCATTTTATGATTTCATTTTATGGTATTCAAGTATTGGTTTATTATTTCAAATAACAAAAATATTATGGCAAAAAGGTGACGTCACACAGAGGACACAGAGGATCTGTAAAGGAATTTATTTATCCTGGCGGTCCTAATCAGGATAACGGGATACTGTTTTTAAATTATTGCATTGTCATCGGTCCTTGATACGTGTGCAAAGTTTCAAAGAAATTGAATCGCTGGGAGTTGGTAAAAATTAGGCTCAAAGATTCCGTTACATAGATAGGTAGATAGATAGATAGATAGATAGATAGATAGATAGATAGATAGATACAACCCAAGCTAATAAAAGCGTGTTAAAAATTGGAAAAATCTTTTGCATAATCTAAACAATTAAACGAAAAAAAAACCTTGATGAAAAAAAATGATTTTTTAAAAAGTCAACTCTTTGTTAATTAACTTTTTTTCCAATTTCTGTCGTTATAAATTGCAGCATAAAAGTTTAAATAATAATTGTACTATAAATTTTTTGCTTTGTTAAGCGTTCAGGTATTTAATAACGTTACGCATTTTTTTTGTTTATTATTATTATTTTTTTTTTTTGAAAAAAAATAGTCATTTATTATACAAGGAAAAAATTCTATATTTTAGCTCAAGGTTTTGTTGACTCCCGACGCGAAGCAAAGGAGTCAATAAACCAAGAGCTAAAATCTAAAATTTTTTCCGTTTTAATACACTATTTTTTTCTGTAATGGAAAAACGACACCTTATTATTATTTAAAAAAACATAATATTAGAGTCGAAAAATTAATTATGTAAAATTTGAAGTTTTAAACTTGTCGACTGGCATATTTAAAACACAATAAGACCTTGTATTACTGTGGAAACCCTTAAGGAAATTATTTAGTATCTGACCAAGGTTAGTTTATATTTTAAGGTTACGACATATCCTCAACTTTTAGGCAGTTCGAGGTCGGGGACGCAAGGAAGGGCACTTCTCGGAGAAAAGTTGGCAAGACTGGGTAAAATCAAAGCTGATGATCAATCCAGTGGCGTCTAGAATTTGCGCATTTTATTTTGCATTGTTTTGAAAGGGATATTTGTTGAAAGATGTAATTCCAAATGTTTTTCATTTAAAGTAAAAGAATTTACAACTTAATAATAATTAAAAACTGTTGTATAAACGGTTGTTCTAATAATATAATAAACTGTATATCTCCGGCACTGAACAACATGGCCGATAGGTCGATTATGACACAAATCTGTGTGCGCGTTTTCCAAAATCCATTTCTATAATTTATTTTTAATAAAAACATATTTACGGGACGGTGGAGTGAACAGGGGTGCTGGGTGGGGACAAAACAGTATAAATCCAACGTCAAACACAAGAAAACATTAATACACTGCATTCGGGGCACATGAAAAATGTAAATTAATTTTGAAAAGTATAAAATTTTTCAAAAACTATCCCACACAATCAGATATCTCGTCCGCCATTAATTAAAGAAGGAAAATTCATTTTGGTCAGCTGATAACATGAAGTTTGTCATTATGAAAATGACAGTCTTGATAGAAGCAACGTTGCCAAACTTCTTATGAAGAATTAACACCAAGCCTATTTCGGAGATTATCCAACATTTCCATGAGAAACAATGGTATTTTTTGTAGAAATGCCTCCTTCTCTATGTTTAGGTATTTTCCTTTTAACACGCTTTTATTAACTTGGGTTGTAACTATCTATCAATCTATCCATCTGGCTGCCTATGTAACGGAATCTTTGAGCCTAATTTTAACCAACTTCCAGCTATTCGATTTCTTTGAAACTTTGCACACGTATTAAGGAAACATGACAATGCAATATTCTGCAAACAGTATCCCGTTATCTTGTTTTTGATCGCCAGGAAAAAAATTCCATTATATTATAAAAACAACACCTAGGTTGCCACCTGTTGGCAACATTTCAAACTTTGCTATTAAATGAAGAAGAAATTTTTAGTGGGTTGCAATATGTTGGCAACGGTCCAAACATTGCCTGGATTGCCATCTGTTGGCAAAATTTCAAACTTTGCTATTTAATGAAGAAGAAATTTTTTAGTGAGTTGCAATCTGTTGGAAAAATTTTAAAATTTGCTACTCTTGTTCATTAAAAAAATTTTTCGCCATTTTGTCAAGAGTAGCAAAAACTAAAAAACGAAAAATAATTAATAGTTTAAAAAACTAAAAAACACGCTTTTATATGCAACCGAACTAAAAATTAGAAAATAATTTTTCATTAAAAAAATATTGTCATTTCATAGTAAAAAGCGTGGGGTGATAAATATATTAAATGTTATAATTATTATATTTGCAAATATCTATGATGGAAAAGTTATGAAAAAATAGTAAAATGCACCCCACGCTTTTTACTATGAAATGACAATATTTTTTTTAATGAAAAATTATTTTCTAATTTTTAGTTCGGTTGCATATAAAAGCGTGTTTTTTAGTTTTTTTAAACTATTAATTATTCCTCTACAAATTAAAATAGGAAGAAGGAATAACTTAATTTTTCATATGAATTTTGTCCTGTATCTTCCTTTTTTTAAGCTATTGACACTTTCTTACTTTATTTGACACATCGCAAGACATTTACAGTTCTATTCCAAACTCTTCTTTTTATGCAGTGACAGCCATGGCTTGATTGTTGTACTATTATTTATTTTTAATTTTTTAAATAATTTTTTGGACATTTTGTAAACAGAAAGTGCGGTGTGTACTGTGAAATACTGTTTTTGGGCGTTTAATGTAGGATTTCTACTGTTTCGTCCCCACCAGGACCCCTCTTCACTCCACCGTCCCGTAATATGTTTTTATTAATAAAAAATTATAGAAATGGATTTTGGAAAACGCGCACACATAATTTGTGTCATAATCGACCTATAGAAACGCCCTGAAAAAGAATTTTCAAAATTTCTTATAATAGCGAAAACCGCTATATCGAACTGTTACCTTGTGGCGTAGTACTATGCACTGTAGTTTTTTCAATGTCACCTTGTATACTTATTTGAAGAATATGATAATATAGAAAGAATAAAAGTATTTAATAAAAATATAATGTAACTTCTAAAAGCAAAAATATTGGTTTCCCAAAAATGTGTTAAATTAAAAATAATTTTTTCAGAATATCCATATTCTTTTTGCAAGAACCTTATTTTATGTCTGTATAGTCAGCCCGTACACTGGACCATTATCTTATGATTCCCTTGTTGAAAAACCTTTCAAAAAAAAAACCAAGGAAAATCAGCTTTTTACACTCAATTTAAATATCGCTTAAAATATTGGAACATCGAAAATCACTTAGAGTTGTAAATCGAGGTGGTGCTTACTTTTCCCCTTGGGACCCTAAACTCGGTTCCCTTTAAAAACCTTTTTGACCCTTAGACGGAGTTATTGAGGTTTTCTAATTTCCCGCGAGAACAATAAGAAACGCTTATATTTTCGGAATATTCATCGTAAAAGAGAAACATCGAAATTAGTAGTCTGTGGGAGTGAGACCTCGGTGGATATCAAGATTTGTGGTGTAAAGATTTAAATAAAAGTACATACAGGGTAGCCCACCATATTCGACACGGTCTGTAGCTGGATAACCATGGGGTTTTTAAAAAGTAAATACTGAAACATATACAGGTTGGATAAGGCCACAGTATACAATTATTTTACTCTATACAGGATGTATCAAAAAAGTGTGACGTATCAAAGTTATATTTTTTAAATGGAACACCCCTATATTCTATGACGGTTTTAGATTCTACATGCAAAAATAATTTGGGAGTTTGTTAATAGTACCAAGTGTCCAATTTTATTCGTTTTTGTGATATTTGATTTTTTTTCAAAATGCAGGGGTGCAATTAAATTAATTTTATTTTAACAGTATAAACTCTTAAACTTTAAAATTTGTTACAAGATTAGGTAAAAGTATGCCTTATCATACGTAGGTCATATCGAGATCATAGATTATACAGGGTGATCAAAAAATAATTTCAATTTTTTAGAAAGTCAAATAGCAATATCTCTCTTATTTTAAATGGAACACCCTATATTTTTTACACCACATGATGACAAACCAAATGCTCTTTCAAATGATGTATAGGTTGCCTATACCTATCTTTTATACTTTTAAGTAAATTCCGTTTTAACATATTTTTGATTCCAAATGTCTATTTAAATGTAAGTAGGCTATGATATAGCTATGCCTATTTACTAAGCCGTTATTGCAAAATGTAAATTTGTTGGAAAAAAGCACAAAATTAAAAAGATTTTGTATTATCTGCCACTATTTTTAAAATTCACAGAAAAAAATTCATTAGTTGCTTATAATGCTACTTCCAATAACACTTATTTCAGCTGAATGTGGTAATGATAAAACTTGTGTTTTTAAACAATCCTAATAACGCCTCTGGTCAGGTATGACGACATTCTGTGACCTATAATTCGTTTCTTCTATTATCCATAATCACTGTGTCAAATTTTTAAAGCAACTATTAAGGTTATCAGATGGTTTCTCCTGGAATATTTTTCCAGGATTAACTCTAGACTAAATTAAACCATTTTTTCACATCCTACCAGTATTATATCATCTTGTTGTTGTAGAAGAAGGGTTTTTATTTAAAATCATTGAAATTTCTTTTAAACTGACTAAAACACTAGTAATCAATAAATGGTCGTTGTTATTTTCTTAAGAAACATATTAATGGCTGCTATGTCACAGCCAACTTTAATTTAAATAAACATTTGGACTAAAAATTTGTAAAAACATATTTTACTAAAAAGCACAAAAGATAGGTATTGGCAACCTATACACCATTTGAAAGAGTATTTTATTTGTCATTACGTGAAATATGTTAAAACAGATCTACTTAAAAAGTATAAAAGATTGGTATAGGCAACCTAACCATTTGAAAGAGCATTTGGTTTGTCATCATGTGGTGTAAAAAAATACAGGGTGTTCCATTTAAAATAAGAGAGATATGGCTATTTGATTTTCTGAAAAATTAAAATTATTTTTTGATCATCCTGTACAATATTTGATTTTGAATTGACCTACGTATGATATGGCAAACTTTTTCTAATCTTGTTCACATATTTTTAAAGTTTAAAGTGTTAAAGTAAATCAATTTAATTTTACCTCTGCATTTTAAAAAAATTAAATATCACAAAAACGAATATATGACACTTGCTATAAAAAACGTAAGTTATTTTTAAAGTAGAATATAAAACCGTCATAAAATATAGGGTGTTCCATTTAAAAAAATATAACTTTGATTCGTCACACTTTTTTGAGACACCCTGTATAGACTTAAAATAATTTTATACTGTGGTCTTATCCGACCTGTATATGTTCCAGTATTTACTTTTTTTTAAAACCCCATGGTTATCCAGCTACAGACCGTGTCGAACATGGTGGGCCACCCTGTATTTTCTAACTAGGTGCTAAAAGTGCAGTTGACCGAACGACGATGTAGCGCAGTTAAGTGCGGAAAAGGTACTTTCGGCACGTGTTAAGAACGCTATTTTTTCTACGATTGTGTGGAAAAAGTCAAACTAAACAACCATTTGATAATATTTATTTTTACCATTACTGCTTATTATTACTAACAACATTAATCGTAAAAGAACAGTTGGTAGTATTTTGCAAATGAATCGCAGAGGCAAGTTGTTGTGGTAAGTTGCGGAGTTGGTGATTGCCGTTGAAGTGCAATTGAACCGGTCGTCGTTACAGGTAACAGAGACACATTGTTGCTTGCTAGAAGACGGTACAATGGGCCTTGAGTGCGTTTTTGCTGTGTTCAAAGGTAGATGAATTTTGGGATAATATTTTGTTTGATAAGTCCGTCTTGAAACTTGTAGAGCTTTCTAGGTAGCCTTCTGCAACAGATGATGACTGCAACCTCCAAGTCAAATAAAATGACGTTAACATGACGTCATCATATTTTGGTCTGATGACGTCCTATGACCAAAAATGACTTAAAAATGACGTCATAATGACGCCAGCTTGCTGCTTGGGCAGATGGCTTAAAATTATCCCATTGCTGAAAATCTATAATGTACTTTCAGAGCCAAAAGCTGCGTAAATGAAAAGAACGAGTCTTAAAAAGACTTACTGTTTATTTATACGTCCTCTTTAATCCACTTTCCCCCTAAAGCTGCTATAAATATAATCCCCAACTTTTAAGACTCGCCAGAGATTTAAAACAAAAGATTTTCGGCAGCTAAAGCTTTTTAAACGGAAATGAAATCTTAAATGGAATTATTTTTTCTTCAAGACAAAATACTTTTAAAGCAAATGGGATCCTTGTGTTTTTTTTTTTGCTATAAATATTTTTAAGGTTTTCTTTAAAAAAGTTTTTTCTCTTTAGTTACAAAAAAACACACCAAACTTATTTACCTAGGGGCTTAAAATAGGGGACATAACTATACAGGATGTCTGCAAATTAATTGTAAAGGTTGTTTTTCTTGGTTGGGTTTGTAGGGTATAGGAAAACGGTAAAAGATACAAAAGAACTAAGGTAGGTACAAATCGCTTTCTCTTTTTAACACGCTTTTATTAACTTGGGTTGTAACTATCTATCCATCTGTCTATCTATGTAACGGAATCTTTGACCCTAATTTTAACCAACTTCCAGCTATTCGATTTCTTTGAAACTTTGCACACGTATCAAGGACCGATGAAGATGCAATAATTTAAAAACAGTATCCCGTTAAGTTCCAGCATTTTCCAGGAAAACCGGAAAAGTGAAAAATCGAAATACGTTCTGGCGGATGCGCCAGATTAGACAATTGAATAATCGAACTTGACAACATTTGCCGACGGGTTGGGGACAGGGGCTCAATTCTGCTAAATTGAACTCATTCGTTCGCTGAACGTATTCGTTCCGGGAGCGTATAACCTTCATCTGTTTTTTTTTAACGAACGAATAACCTTCAACTGTTTTTTAAAACAGGCGGTCATAAAACAGAAATATGTATTACCAACTGACATCTGACAAAATTCACAGTCATTCAGTCATAACATAACCCTAAAATTCCTTTAATGTGAAATTAAAGTTGAAAAATCAGTTAACTAAGCTATTAAAAACAAAGTATACACTTTAATTGAAATACAAGAAGCAAATAAATAATTAACATGGTCCTCCGCAGCCAGAATAATCATTCGTAAGCAAAATAGTTCCTAAATCACATAACCTATAACCAATAAACCTTTTATACCATCTTCCATTTATACTTTCTAAAAGAAGGCCTTTATTGAGTGTTAGGTACCTACTTGTACCGAATGTTAGATTAGGACAAAGACTGGAAATGGAGATTAGAATACATTAAAATATCACTTAAGGTAAGTAAACTAAAGTAAACTCATATTTAGAAAAAAAACATTTATGGTAAATTTCTTTTTAGTTTAAAAGGTAATATTTTAAAAATATTTGTCTTATTTATGCAAATTGGGTAATTGTTTCGAAAGTTGGAGCAACCCCCATTTTGACCAAATTTGATATACAGGGGCACAGAACTAATAAAAAAGGGGCTGGTTATTTTCCACCAAGTGTCATCTGTCACCTGTACGTCCCAGTGGTACCAACCACCGGCCATTTCAAGAGTTCGATCTGAATCGATTTTACTCAAATTTTATATTAGGTATTTTCAGAAAGTAAATCTGAAAAACTTTGCTAATCTTGACAAAATGGCGAAAAAAATTTTTAGTGAATAAACTGGAGCATTTATTTTTAAAAAATTAATTGATATAACGAACTAAAAATGAAAAATAATTAATAGTTTAAAAAACTAAAAACACGCTTTTATATGCAACCGAACTAAAAATTAAAAAATAATTTTTCATTAAAAAAAATATTTTCACTTCATAGTAAAAAGCGTGGGGTGCTTAATATATTAAATGTTATAATTATTATATTTGCCAATATCTATGATGGAAAAGTTATGAAAAAATAGTAAAATGCACCCCACGCTTTTTACTATGAAGTGAAAATATTTTTTTAATGAAAAATTATTTTTTAATTTTTAGTTCGGTTGCATATAAAAGCGTGTTTTTTAGTTTTTTAAACTATTAATTATTTAGTGTTTAGTTTAATTGGATCTACGCTAACTTTTTTTTATCTTTGGACAATCCACGAAGGCTGAAAGCCTAAATAGTAACGTACCGTGGGTGTCTTAAGCGGGGTAAGAAAAAGTTTGTTAACACGGGACTTAAAAACTTGATGATTTGGGGGAAGAAAAGACCTCCGCTGGCAGTATGTTCCACAGTCTAGAAACTCTAGGGATAATAGAACGAACAAAGTGGGAAGTTCGGGGTCTGTCCAGTAGGACCGTATAGGGATGCATACGCGCGGAACCACGAGTTTCTCTGTTGGGAACTGCAAGAGGAGGGACTATACTGGATAATTCGTCGGAGCAGAAGCCGTTAAAGTATCTATAACTTGATTGGTTTAGAAGATACATAATGGTGATTCTGAAAATTCGTCGATTTTTATTATGTACTATTACCCGGAAATTTATGGAGGTAGAAGCAAACTTTAAATACAAAAGTTTTACTGTAGAATCTAGTTGCGTACCTACAAAACATATACCTATATACATTTTTTGGATTTTACCGAAATTTGCATTTTTTTAAATGAGACACTCTGTATGTGAGTTAAAAATTTGTACAGGTATTCTCACCAAAATGTTTATTTAAAAATATTCTGAAACAAATTAAATTTTAATTTACGACTATTGAAATTTTATTTTACTTGCTGAGTTTACCAAAATACACTTTTATACAAATAATTCCAACATAACAAAAATAAAATTCAGTGTATTCTTTGTAAAAACTATGTAGAAAATCATGTTATCTATGTACTTGCAATTTCTTTACGTTCCCTTTTCTCCGCTTCCTAACAACATATTGACTTACAATGAAAAAGATAGAAGCACAAACTTCTTAACCCAATAAACTATCGCTTTTTATGGATACTTTGACGGCTTCTGCTCTGAAGAATTGTCCAGTATAGTTCCTCCACTCACGGTTCCCAACAGAGAAACTTGTGGTGCCGCTCGTATGCATCCCCATACGGTCCAACTAGAGAGGCTCTTTGCTCTGTTCGTTATTTTATTCCTAGAGTTTCTATAATTTAAAACCTGCTGCCCGCAGAGGTATTTCCTTTTTCTCCTACCAATCATATTAGATGAAAAATATTTGGCATTTATTAACTGTTAAGATATATTACTAAGCGATACTTATACACAAAAAAACATTTTAAATATTTTATAATGTGGACCAAAAATGGTAATAATCAAAAAGTGTCCAGACCCTCCCCGCTCTCCCTTACGTCTATTAAAAATGTTATTTACAGTTTTATACAAACAATTCCAACATAACAAACATAAAAATCAGTTTATTCTTTCTAAAAACTACAAAGATAATCATGTTATCTATGTACTGGCAATTTCTTTCCGCTCCATCACTCGGCGTTCCAACAACATATTGTCTTACAATGATAAAAGATAGAAGCAGAAACTTCTTAACCCAATAAACTTGATGTCTTAAAAGTTGAAAGCTATGGACGCCTTCCCTCTATTATATATTTTTCCTTCACTTTTCCTGTTTATTTCTCGAGAAAAATTGAGAAAACATTATAGAAAAAGATATTCGTTATTTTGTAAAAGCTGAAAGTTTGTCGGTACATGCTAGCAACATAGAAGCGATGAGAAACTATGAAGTTTGGCTCATTGTGGCTTTGGCAGGTACCAGGTACCAAAGGTTAATTTATTTAACACTTTGACTGCCATGTGTATATTTACGTATACACATGCGGTGCGGTGGGTCAAACACGCCACGTGTATATTCTGGTATACACAGTCAAGTTTATATATTTTGCTTTGTGCGTACTAAAGTAACACACTTTTAATGCATTTTAAATGGAATTCTCCCTCGTGTCGCGTGAGGTAATGTAGAAAATTTCTTAGCACAAACTTTTTATTTTAAGTTAGATTTTTTACGTTAAAATTGTTATTTTACTAGAAAAATGAATATACAGCGTGTCTTCGGAAGTTCTTAACAAATGGGAAACTTATTTAATATTAATTTTACGAAAAAAGTTATTTTTTATAAAAAGTCCTGCTTGATGAAAAAATACATTTCCACAAAAATATTTGAAGGTTGGATGTACAGGGTGGCTTAAAAATGACTTGTTTTCAAATTAAAATATGGGTTTTTTCCTAACTATGGTACCAAACTTTAAAGGGTTATTTCTTATGTCATTTTATAAAGAAAAGTTCCTATAAACATATGTCCGGAGTTGCTTCGTTTCTGAAATACAGGGCGTTAAAAAAGATTTAAAGGTCTGTTTTTAAATATCTTAAATACGAAACCAGATACACACTAGCCGAAAGAGTGGAAATTATTCTAATTTATGGTGCCCAAAATCAATGTGCTCGGCAAACTGCCGTCACGTTTAACGCCAGACATCCGGAGAAGATAACTTCGCATAGGTATGTTTTGGTCCTTGTTACTAAATTTACTGAAACTGGATCTGTTGCAAATAAAAACGTAATCATCGGCGAATTTTGGATGAAGCAGCTCAAGTTGAAGTTTTGGGTCATTTTGGAATAAATCCTAATACTTCATTACGCAAAATTGTTGCTGCCACTGGTATTTCATTAGGCTCTGTTGACACAGTTACCAAACTTCATAAATTTCATCCATTCAAAATGAAAATATTGCAAGAGTTAACCGAAGACGATTTCGATAGGCGAGTTGAGTTTTGTGAAAAATGACTGTAGCGATTAATGATAATACTATTCATGTAAAGAATATCTGCTTCAGCGATGAATGCACATTTTATCTAAATGGATTTGTTAATAGGCATAACTGTAGATATTGGAGCAATGAAAATCCTCATGCATTTGTAGAAGGGCATACCCAGTACCCTCAAAAAATTAATGTATGGGCAGGCATTTTAGGAAATAAAGTGATTGGGCCATTATTTATTAATGGAGATTTAAATGGAGACATTTATTTGGATATGTTGGAAAATACCATCAATCCGCTTATCACTGTATCCATTGAAAACCAAATCGATGAGGATGGAAACCCTATACTTGATGAGGCTGAAATATATTTCCAGCAAGACGGCGCTCCTCCTCACTATGTTCTTCCCGTTCGGCAATGGCTAAACGACGAGTTTCCAGATAAATGGATAGGGCGAAGGGGGCCTATAGAATGGCCTGCTAGATCTCCTGATATTTCGCCGTTAGACTTTTTCTATGGGGTCATTTGAAATCTATTGTGTTTACTCCCCAACCTGAAAGTTTGGATGAACTTCGTCAACGCATCATCGACAGCTGCCATGATATCCCACAACATGTTTTTGAAAATGTCCGTCAGGAATTTGAACATCGCCTATATCATTGTTTGGCCCAAAACGGGCAGCATTTTGAACACTTATTGAAATAAAAACTGATATTTTCATGTTTTTGTTTTCTATCTGAACAAATTAAGATAAACAAAGATTTTTCTAATTTTCTCGAAAACGAATCGACCGAATTAAAAAAATCAAACGTCAAAATAAAAGACTTCGAAGGGCCTTTTAAACAAGCTATTACTCGATACCCCTTGCCATTTAAAATTTTTAAGGGGATGGCCCTGGGGGCAGAGAATGAAAGGGGGTGAAGTAATTTTAGGTTAGACAGTTGTCCCCCTTGACAAACCTTTTGACGTATTTCGGCGTTTTTTCTTTTAATCAGTGGTTTTCGATAAATCCGTGGTGGGAAGTTTTCAAATGAACACCCTGTATAATTAAAACCCTTATTACTTCATATTTTTCGCATTTTTATTTAAATGAGAATTTTGTTGCAGACCAGTATAATTTGTGATATTTTATATAAAAAAAATGTTCGTACAATTTTCAAGATAGAAATATATATTGCCACAAAACGATATAATATATAAAAGCTCCAACTTCATAACCCAATAAAGTTTCGTCCCAGTTGGTTGAAAGCTTTTATATTTATTTTGGCTCCATTCCTTTTGTTGTGTTTTTACTTTTAGTCAGATGAAATTTTAAGAGAGTTGTTACCTTAAGAAAAATGTGGGATTAAGTAGAAATTCCGCCAAAGACTTACAATGATCTATGTTTTTAGTAAATTAGAAAAAAGTCTTTTCGGTTTTCCAAAATGTACGAATTTGTCTTGTTTATTAGTTGAGGTAAACAGAGATCTTACCAAAAACATGTTTTTTTTTATCTTTAGACAAACCACGAAGGCTAAACCCCTAAATACTAACGTACCGTGGGTGTCTTAAGCGAGGTAAGAGGGAGTTTGTTGACACGGGACTTAAATACTTGAAGATTTGGGGGAAGGAAAGACCTCCGCTGGCAGTAGGTTCCGCAGTCTAGAAAATCTAGGGATAAAAGAACGAACAAAGTGGAAAGTTCGGGGCCTGTCCAGTTGGACCGTATAGGGATGCATACGCGCGGCACCACGAGTTTCTCTGGTGGGAACCGTGCGTGGAGGAACTATTCTGGACAAATTCTTCAGAGCAGAAGCCATGGAAGTACCTATCAAAAAGCGATAAATCCCCCAGACCCGACGATGGGCAAGAGAGGGAAGCCTTTCTGTAAGTGAAGGATCATTAATCAGACGAATAACTCTTCTTTGGATGGAATCAAGAATGCTTAGGGTTGTGGGGGACGCCATGCCCCAGATATAAGAACAATATTCCAATGGAGGTCGGATTTGGGACACATATGAAGTGTATAAATTAGAAGGGGAAAAATACTTTTGGCTCGAAAGAGAAATCCAAGCTTTTTTGAAGCTGCCGTGGCTATAGATACAATGTGTTTATGCCAGTTAAGGTTACTTTAAAAGGTGACGCCTACAAGATTGAAGGTGTCTTTGCTCTGTAAAATTTGGCCGCTCATAGGTAGAGCCGCACTTCTTAATAAACTTTCCTCCTATGGTCTTTCAACTAAACTCTGTATTGGCTTTCTAGTTATTTATCTGATCGACGTATATCAGTTATTGTGGACGGCCATTCTTCAAGCTTTCACCAAGTAAATGCTGGAGTGCCTCAGGGCTCAGTTCTGGCACCAACATTGTTTCCTCTTCATATCAACGACCTTCTCTCGTTCACAACTAATTCCATTTATAGTTTTGCCGACGATAGTACCCTTCACTCCAGTTTTCAGGTTCCTAAACCCATCACTAAACCTGATTTGGAAAACAAACGCAGAGCGATGCAGATATCTCTTTCGCAGGATTTTAATTAAATATTGAATTGGGGCGCCAAAAATCTCGTCCATTTTAATGCTTTCAAAACACAATCATATTCCTTGTTACAAAAAGAGGTACTTTCATGGCTTCTTCTCTGAAGAATTATCCTGAACAGTTCCTCCACTCACGGTTCCCACCAGAGAAACTCATGGTGCCGCGCGTAACTAACAGGACAGGCCCCGAACTTCCCACTTTGTTCGTTCTTTTATCCCTAGAGTTTCTAGAATGTGGAACCTGCTGCCCGAGAAGGTCTTTCCTTTCCCCCAAATCTTCAAGTATTTAAGTCCCGTGTCAACAAACTCCCTCTTACCTTGCTTAAGACACCCACGGTACGTTAGTATTTAAGCTTTTAGCCTTTGTGGCTTATCCAAAGATAAAAAGAAACTTAACACCGAAGCCTAGTTTAAAATTTATGTTCTCCCCATACAACACTCGTAGAACTGTCGAACATTTAGACATCGGAATGCTCTAAATGTACCTAAACATTTACTTCATTTACCAGAAAGGATTCCCTTTGAGGAAACTTTCGTCCTTTCACCGAAAATCCTACAAACAAAGAACAGAACCGCCCCGGAATTTTATTTTTGTGTTTCCTTTCTTCCACTAATTGTCTCGGAGTCTCGCTTACCTTATAATAAACCTCCGTTGCTAGTTTATTTTAAATTAAATTACTGTAATGGCCCATTTTGGTAAAACCTTTTAAGCTAGAATGTTTAAAACCGCGTAAACTGGTTTCTATTATTCCTCTGTAAGCGTTTAGTTTAAAAGAAATAAAACATAAATATAAACTTATGATTGATTGATATGTTTAATAGACCTTACCATGAAAAAAATTTAATTCAAAATGGCCGCCGCCACAAAATAGCTAATTATAGTAAGAACATTTTAAAAGCGCAAATTCGGTTATCTTTGAAAATAATACAAAAAAACATAAAAAAGGCCGCCTGCAATCGGACCATTTTATACAAAGGCGCCGCTATCCTTTACAGAGACGCGCCGATACACTATGGGATAGAAATCCATTATTTTGGCCAAAAAGCAACTTTAAAATTTTAATAGCTCATGCTGTGTATTTCAAAGTAGATACCTACTTCAAACTATATGTACGCAAAATTATAAAAGGATATGACGACTTTTATTGGGGTAATAAGAAACTTGAAAATGTATTTTAAGTAAACATAAATATACAACATTTAATCTACCTAGTGTATATTTAGCCTTGTTTACTGAAAAAGTAAAAGAGTTTAAATAATAAGAGCTATTTTTGTGTTTTCGATGCAGTCTCACTGAAGTCTCGCTACTTTTGTCAAAGATTTTTTACCTTTTTCTTTATCAGTTTTTGTACTTTCAATTGCCTTCCTATTTTTTACTACTTCTGAGTGTAAGGACAGATACAAGATTTTTTTATAATTTACAAGGTTTTCCATTTTAAAATTTAATATGTTTTGTCCTACGCTGTATATCCTAAAAGATAAAAGCCTTCTGATGAAAGATATGGATTCTACAGAATCTACCCAACAAAACAGTGTTTTTATTTATTTTATACGTTAAAAAACAAAACAAGTTGGGAAGATGTATCTCTATTACGCTTCTAAGAAAACTTTAAAATTATTTTTCAGATTTGCATGGTCATATTTCAGAAACTAATTGAGATAGACACATCAAATGTAGTCTTTTTTAAAGCATTTTAAAAGATTTTTATGGTGGTGATATAATATTCAGGGTATTCCATTTAAAAAAATCATACCTATTGTCGTACCCTGTGTATCATATGAGATAATAATCATCGGATTACTGATTAGAATACTACCGAATTAACCAAACAAGCTGGCATTTTAGTTTATTTTGTACAATAAAAAATAATAATGTTAAGGGGGTGTAAATTTATAATAACATATAATAAGTTTTAGGTTCCCAAAAAGCATTTGTAATAATTTATAATATGTTTCCAGTAAAAAGCACCTCATTTTAAGATAGATTGGTAAGTTTCACAATTTTGACCAAAAAATTAATTTTTACCCCATAGTGCGATGACCAGCTGCATCAACCGGCATATCATAAAAAAAATATAGCAAAGGCGGCCGCGAAGTCAAGGATGCCGATTTATTTACTTTAAACTTTTTTGTGATTTTTTTCTTATCGAAGAGCACCGAATTTACATTTTTAAACTGTTTCTTCTATACATATACGCGCATTTTATTCTGACGTCACGACGCAGGCAAGGAATTCAAACAATAGATTTTTATTATGGGAATTCGTGATGAAAGTTAAAATAACGCGATTTATGTGAGTTTTTGTGTGTTTTAAAGTGTTTGTGACTAGTGTCGGCTATTTGTGACACTGTGACTCGAAATTTTCGTGATTATTTGTGATATTCATTCACCTAACCTAACTATGTGAACAAAGTATAATTTTTACGAACTTCAATCGATGATATTATTGCTGAAAGGTTCCTCGTTATCCATTTTGATAAAACTAATATAAAATATCTTAAATAGTGCTACTAATTTAACAAAAGTTAGAAATAAAGTATATTTTTCATAAAAACCTTTGTTTATTTTATGGAGAGGCGAGGGGGTAGAGGGCTTTGTTTGGATTCCATTCAAAGCCTAAAAATATACATCTAGAGTCAGCCCTTATGGCAGTGTGAAAAAGCGCATGAAAAAGAATTATGACAAGAGTATAATCTATCGCTTTGGTCCTGCTGACCACTATGATTATGCAGAGCTAAAGTTTATTGCTTTTTAAGCATGCGATTGTTTGCACAGCTAAGCGGCAAGACTGCCTCTAATAGGTATGTTCTTGAGGGTAGAAAAACGTCAACGTCGTATGACGTCACACTAAATGCGAGTATTATAACCTCAATCGGTGGTAGCGGTTAGTCCTGGTTTATTATAGTGAGGAATTTAATAAACTCAGCAGAATAAGAAGTTTCAACTTACAACAAAACTAAAACCTAAAAATAATTTATATAAAAAAAATATGTTAAACAGTTTTATTGTACTAAAAGCTAAAAAATAATTCGGTAAGTCCTAGCTACCAAATCGCACCAATCTTTTCATCAATCTTTGGTATTTATCAGGCAAAAAAAATTGTTGGGCACTTAAAATTTCTATCATAATATAATATACTCTGGATACGCTACGCCTAACGGTTTTATTATTTGTCCAATCAATACACCACAATGATGAAAAGATTGGTGCGATCTGGTAGCTAGGACTTACCGAATTATTTTTTTCTTTTAGTACGATTAAACCATTTAATTTTTTTTCACTTAATTTATTTTGTTGTATAGTTATGCTTTTCTCAATTTTATATATCTTTTTATCAATGATAGATAATTGAGAAAAAAGGTAGATAGATAGATTAGACTTTTAAGTAAGAGGAAAAACATAGCATAATGAAAAAAACAAAATTTATTTCAACAAACAAAATACAAATTACTTTTAATTTACAATAATAGTCCGTGCTTTTTATTCATCATTTACATCAGCACATTCATATTTAAACCATGGCTGATTTAAAAAAAATATCCCCCTGAAACCACTTTTAAACCACTGGATAACTTGCCGCCGAAGCAATACCACACTGATCTCCCTTATTTCTAACCATCTTGACGTAACCTCGTTCACCCCATCCAGTTCCCCACGAATTCTTGACCAAATAATAATCTTTTCCGCCCTGGTTACCATACCCTACGGCCAACACAGCATGGTTCAAACTCTTGCCACATCTTGGATCATCATAAACTCCACCACCATAGAATTGAAAGGTGTTTATAACCTGCATTGCTACAGCAATTGGACCTACAGATGCGATATTAGCTCTAAGGTTATTTTCTCCGCTGAATTGAACGACCCTGGAAACGGTTGCCCCAGAATTATGGCGATTGTAACGACACCTATTATTTCTTGCTTCATATGGATAAGAAGATTCAGTATCTATTCCTCCATTTCTATGGATGTAGTTGAAAGCTGAGGGCATCCAACCGCCATTGCAGCCGTGGTTCCCATACGCCCAGGAGCAGTCCACTAGGTTCTGCTCGCTCAAAGAAACCAGTCTGTTGTGTCTTCTGAACCACTGGCCCTCTAGTGCGCCGGTCTGGAATTAAAATAGAAAATACTTAGGTTGATTTTAAGGCTTGACTCAGATGTTAAAAACTGGGTGTTCAATAGGGCTGGCAACCGAAACCGGTTTTTCGGTTAACCGCGGTTTTGGCCAAAACCGAAAACCGGTATTCGAAAGCCGGTTTTCAAATACCGGTTTACCGGTTTTGAAAAACCGGTTTTCGAATATCAGTTAACCGGTTTTAAAAAAGCGGCTTTCAAATACCGGTTTTTCGGATAATCGGTTTTCGAATACCGGTTTTTGGATAATCGGACCAAAATCAAAAAGCGGTTCTTCGAATATCAATTAATAGGTTTTTGGTTGATTGCGGTTTATATCTAAAAAAGAAAAACCGTTTATTTTGTTAAATAGGATATTGGTTGACAGATTATACAGGGTGGTTCATTTAACCTTAGACAGGCAAATAACCAGAAAACGGCGCATTTTAGTAGAAAATGCTTCTAGTAAGAATTGTTTGAAATAAAGGGGCAAATTTAATGGTATTATCCAAAAACTACAACTTACTATAATAATACACTAAATTAAAATTTAGAAATCACCACAGCTCATGGGAAAATCCGTAATCAACGCAAAACAATTAATAGAGAATAATTACTTTCCGATTTTCTGTCTTTTAAAGACCTGTTTTCGGTTTTCGGATATAAAAACCGATTTCGGTGTATCGGTTTTTGAAAACCGTTTTCGGTTTTAAAACCGGTTTTTAATACCGGTTTTTAAATATTCGGTTAACCGGTTTTAACCGAAACCGGTTTTTTTTAAAACCAGTTAACCGGTTTTGTTTTTTCTGGTTTTTGCCAGCCCTAGTTTTCAACCATGCAACACCTTTTATAAGAAATAACTTTCTTTCGTAAAACCAATGATATAAGAGTTCCCAAATGATGCCAACTTACGTAGACGCACTCATTGGTGTAACTACGGGGGTACTACAATGGTTAGTTACGCCTATGGACCCACTGTATACAATTCGAACTTTTTAATTGATTTTTTGGAAATTTAGGCTAAGTAAATCTGATTCATTTTATTTTAAATCATCTACTTCTTACCGCACTAAAACTCCAGCACGATCCACATTGACCTTGATTTTTGACAGGAGTAACCGCCCCTCTGCTTCTCCAGTCCATCTGATCTTCCAAATCTTCCTCGGCTATATCCATGGGAGGATCTTTTATAATATAATCATCTTCTTCCATTGCTTCAGAATCAGTAAAATTGACTTGGGGCATATCCACGGTATAAAGTGTCAAAAACTCATTCTCAGTGAGATCACCAAAATGATTCATGGACATTTTCCAAGATTTAAGACCTGTTTCGTAGAGTTTGTTGTGATTGGTGATCTTGTGGACATTGTCCATGAACACTGCTTTTCGGTATTGTTCTTCATCTTCGGATTCGTAGAATTTTTCGTGTTCTAGCTAAAATTAAAAAAAAAACAAAACGTAAAAATTTTGAAAACATTTTTATTACTAGCCTATCTAGGCTAAAAATTGTTTTAAATTTACTTAATTTTTTGAATTTGTAAACATTTCAGGAACTGGAATACAGGGTGTAAATAATTTTCCATGTCTTTTATAAAAGAAAGTTATTAAGTGAACAAATGTCCCGACTTTATTTTCATTACAGGGCGTAAAAGTTTGAAAAAAAAGAATAATACAGCATATTTTGACTTGACTTTGACTTACAATTTTAAGTAAAATTAAAGTGTATGTAAGTACTAATACAAAAAGTAACGATTTATTCAACAAAAGTTGTAAGTTATATTACTATTTTACGCTATTAAATAGGTAGTTAAAAATAATAGTTCATATCCCATTTTTTTATTTTCCAAATTAACATTTTCTGTAATTTATCTTTTTAATAAGGATCGCTTAATCCCATTCAAGCCTATGTTCTGCTAAATTCTTGTGACGTAATCTTTTCCTGTAATTCTTTGTTTGGACAATCGTGCTGGAAGGTCTTTTCGAGGTTTTGTTGGTATTTTTTTGCTTTAGTCATTAAAACTTTTATATACAGGGGTTGCCATATATAAGTTATCTTCGAAACAGGACAGATCTGAGAAAATCGCCGAAACACGTCAAGATATTTATTGGGGGAACGTTTTTACAAAAATTGGACCCTTTAACCCCCTGAACCACCAGGGCTGACACCTGTACAAAAATCTTTAAATGAAGGTATGGGATCGGGTGATACATCATTCTAAAGCTCTGACGTAGCACTTTGTAACTCCCAGAATGTGAACTCGTAATATCGCTCGCTCATTACAAAGAATGGCGTGCTTTAAAATTACCTAAATACCTGATTTGGATGGGTCATATTTCGAAAACGACTAAAGTTGAATGGTACTTAAATGTGGCATTTTTCTTAGAAGTCTCATTTAAAGATCTTTTTAATGGTAAAATATTATACAGGGTTCTTAAATAAAAAAATATGTACTTTTTCTTCTACCCTGTATATTACTACCAGTATCACAATTAAAAGAGCTTTAAGAAAACACCACATTAAGTTACATTCTAACTTTATTAGTTTCGGAAATATGGCCATCCAAATCAGGTATTTAGGTAATTTTAAAGTACCGTCACTTTGTAATAGGTGAAGATATTGACTTCATATTCTGAGGACAGATTACTGTCAGAGTTTAATAATGATGATCACGGACCGCCTCTCCTCATTTAAAATTTCGGGTGGTGGCCCTGGGTGGTTATGGGCTAAAGGGGCCAACTACTTTTGTAAAAAACGTTCCCCCTCAATAAATATCTTGACGTGTTCGCAATTTTCTGCAAATCTGTCTCGTTTCAAAGATAACCTGAGTGGAAAGTTTTCAAATGAACACCCTGTGTTTTCTACGACCGTATAAAAATTTAAGAAAAAAGTTATTTTGTTCTGGGGTTCCTGAAGTGCCGCCATGCCTACTATTGTGTTTTTTTTTTAATTGTGTCCAATGCTAATAAGGCCCACTGAGTAGGTCATAGCTTATAAAAGTCAATAAAAGAAAACTTGTGTGCTGCTTGGGTAGCTACAGAACATACTAAGACCAGTGGGTTAAGCAAGTGTAAAGCAAAAGAATATAAGTCTTACTTTTAAGAGCTATGTATTTCCGACTTGGAACTATGCTTTGATAAAAATAAAAAATGAGTCCAGGACAAAGGCAACTAATTATAACTAATAAACCAAAGATTTATTAGAATAAGAAATATTAAAAGTTTCTTTAATTATTTTCTTTTAAAACAAAAAAAAAAATATTTTGAGGCCTTATTTTACTATGGTGGTTTTAAAAAGGCTCAAAACACAAGGGTTTTTAATATTTAAAATGAGACAAAATTACTTTGTTTTCTATCACTATATTTATCAACATTGTGACTTGCAGTTTCGAAGCTTTGCTACATTTTCCAAACCGAATATTCTAAACTACTTGAAACTTGTATATATATACACGTACAATTGGTTAGCTACATTTTTAATAATAGTGCCTATCCTAAATTTTGAAAAACTGTAAATAGTGGGCTGCTCTCTCAGGTCAGTCTGGTCATTCAATAAATTTATTGAGGGGTTTTTATTGGCTTTTTAAATTTCAATAGACTCTAAATGTTAAGTTTTTTACTTTTCTGGTGCGGTATATAAAATTTTAAGATTATCGACATTTGGGAATGAATGACCAGATGTTATAAAGTGAGTTTGCAAAGTTTGAATTATTTTTATTTAGTACATATGACGATTTGTAGTTCCTTAAACCTAATATTAAAATTTCTTCCTGTTTGCCCTACATATAAACTATTGCATTCTTCACAATTTAAACTCATAAACTCCAGATTTATTTAATGGTAGTGTTTTTCCTTAGCAATAAATTTATTGAATGACCAGACCGACCTGAGGAGCAGCCCACTATTTACAGTTTTTTAAAAATTTAGGATAAGGCACTATTATTAAAAATGTGTTAACCAATTGCACGTGTAATATATTATATAAGTTTCAAGTAGTTTAGAATATTCAGTTTGAAAATGTAGCAAAGCTTCGAAACTGCAGTCACAATGTTGATAAATATAGTGATAGAAAAACAAAGTAATTTGTCTCATTTTAATTTAAAATGGACTATCACAAAGTAACGGACAACTCAATCCAGTATTTTTAATATTTTTTATAGTTGGTAATTGACTTTTTATTTTTGTAATTCTCTTTACATTTTATTCTTACAATATAATATAGCAAACTTTAATCTAAACAATCAAAAATGTTTATAAAGTTTCTTTTTTCGAAATATTAAAAATATTTTTTATAGGTATACTTAAGTAGGTATATCCGTGACACAATGTTTAAAAAATGTATAAAGGCTAGTGGTATATTTTTGTATCAAAAATATTTGTTTCCAAGATGCCACTTGGCTTAATTAGTTAAATCAGTTTAAATGTTAACTAATTTCTTAATACTAAAAATAACAATCAATTTTAAGACATTAATCAAAAATAGTATATTATACAGGGTGATTCAAAAATCGATCACTGAAACTTATAGGGGGTGATTCTACTTGACAAAAATAAGGGTAGAGCTTCATATAATTTTTTCAAAATGTCATTCGTTTTCGAGTTACAAGCCGTCAAAGATACGCTATTTTATAGACAATCAAAAACTTAAAAATAAGGTACTCTTTATTAAAGTCGATAAACCTTACCGTTTAGGGCACTCCAATAGGCATCAAAGTTTTCATTAATTTCAATGAAATTATCCTACATACATACAGGGTGTCCAGTAACTCAACCGACAAACTTTACGGGGCAATTCTACAACAAAAATAAGAAAACAAGTTCATATAAACATATGTCCAAAACGTCTTAGTTTTGAACTACGGTGTGTTAAATATTAAAAAAAAACTTTTTTTTATTTTTAAAAACTAAGACGTTTAGGACATATGTTTATATAAAGTTTTTTCTTACTTTTTGTTGTAGAATCGCCCCGTAAAGTTTGTCGGTTGAGTTACTGGACACCCTGTATGTATGTAGATAATTTCATTGAAATTGATTAAAACTTTAATGTCTCTTGGTGCCTACAACGGTGAGGTTTAACGACTTTAATAAAGACTACCTTATTTTTTAAGGTTTTGATTGTCAAATGATGCCTCAGCTTTATGATATCTATCAAAGTAAAAAGTTATGATGTAAATAAATTTTAAGTTTAAGGTAAAGTGCCCTCTGGCGGTATTTAAAAAGTATTTTTGTCTTAAAATTTTAGAATCTGCAAAGCTCGATTTGTGTGCCAAATATCAACTGAATTGGTTAAAAAATAAATGCAATATGGCGAAAAACAAAATAAAAATTGAACTTTGACGGCTTGTATACTCGAAAACGCAACATTAAAAAAATATATATATGAAGCTCTATCCTTTTAACTTTACGCTTTATTAACTGAGTGTAACTCATCTATCTATCTATCTATCTATCTATGTAACGGAATCTTTGAGCCTAATTTTAACCAACTTCCAGCTATTCGATTTCTTTGAAACTTTGCACACGTGTCAAGGACCGATGAAGATGCAATAATTTAAAAACAGTATCCCGTTATCTTTTTTGAATCGCCAGGAAAAAAATTCCATTATATTATAAAAACAACACCTAGGACGCCATCTGTTGGCAACATTTCAAACTTTGCTATTAAATGAAGAAGAAATTTTTTAGTTTTTACACAATTTGGTTAGTTGCACCATGAGTGTTTAATTTTATGAAAAATAAAAATATAGGGTTAGTTGCACCATTAGTTCAAGGATTAAATAATAAAAATTACATTATGTGTAATGTATACATAATACATAATGTGCAATTAATAAAAATTAACATTCTTTTTTGATCGCCAGGAAAAAAATTTTCCTTTATATTATAAAAATATAAAAACAACACCTAGGTTGCCACCTGTTGGCAACATTTCAAACTTTGCTATTAAATGAAGAAGAAATTTTTTAGTGGGTTGCAATATATTGGCAACGGTCCAAACATTGCCTGGATTGCCATCTGTTGGCAAAATTTCAAACTTTGCTACTTAATGAAGAAGAAATTTTTTAGTGAGTTGCAATCTGTTGGAAAATTTTAAAATTTGCCACTCTTGTTCATTAAAAATTTTTTCGCCATTTTGTCAAGAGTAGCAGAAACTAAAAATGAAAAATAATTAATAGTTTAAAAAACTAAAAAACACGCTTTTATATGCAACCGAACTAAAAATTAGAAAATAATTTTTCATTAAAAAATATTGTCATTTCATAGTAAAAAGCGTGGGGTGATAAATATATTAAATGTTATAATTATTATATTTGCAAATATCTATGATGGAAAAGTTATGAAAAATAGTAAAATGCACCCCACGCTTTTTACTATGAAATGACAATATTTTTTTTAATGAAAAATTATTTTCTAATTTTTAGTTCGGTTGCATATAAAAGCGTGTTTTTTTAGTTTTTTTAAACTATTAATTATTTGTCAAGTAGAATCACCCCCTTAAGTTTCGTGATCGATTTTTGAATCACCTTTGTATACCTAGGGTGAGAAGTGAGCTATTATTTCCCGAGCATTTTTATATCTTGAGGCGCGTAGCGCCGAGGGATATAATGTGCGAGGTAAATAATAGCTTCTCACCCGGGGTATATAATATACTAGAATTGTTTTTATTATTTACCTAGGTATTTTTTTATTATCATTATTTACCCAGGGTAAAAAATATTAATTTCTCTAGGGGAATGAAGTAAATAATAGCAATTTCTCAGGTTAGCAGTGAAAAAGATGTTTAACGCCCTCTTTCTTAAAAACAATGCATTTCCAAACCTATTTTACTAAGAAATAAAAAAGAACTAAAATAAAAATACTCACTTTGAACTGTTCCCATTGTTCTTGAACCAGTGCTTGGTAAGAAATAGCTTCACTGTAAGCTATAAAAAGAGCTACTAACACTACCAAAACCTTCATGGTTACTTGTCTACAACTAGAACTAAGTTACCAACTAAAAGTGTCTTACCAAGTGATATTTTTTAGCTTTATGTTTACTATTTATATCTCCTAATATAAATATTAATTTATTTGACCAAAAACAGTTGATAAAATATTATGGGTGTGCTGCAATAAAATAATCTATGATATCACGGAAACGTTGTTTAAACAACTAAAAATATATAATTTTTTGCACATAAATTTATTAATTGCAGCTTTAATTTGGTTTAACCACTTTTTTTTTATCATATTAAAAAGCATTCATTTGAGACTTGTTACGTATCATCCAACATTTCTAAAAACAACGATTCTTTTTCTATATTATTCGATAATGTCGATAATATTCGACTTTATAAAAACAACTCATAATTTTTTTTTTTTAATTTAGTCGGTTAATATTATTAACATACAGTGCTTGTCTAAAATAAGAACCCCCTCTTAACTTTTAAACTGTTTCGCCACAAAAGATCTACAGCAGATCTTCTTTCCTTCGTATCACACTGCTAGAATAAGTCTCTTGAGTTTCTAGGTGAGTCCCAGATCGTTGCTCTTGATATATCCAAAGCTTTTGACCAGGTCTGGCATGCCGCACTTCTTAATAAACTTTCCTCCTATGGTCTTTCAACTAAACTCTGTCTTTGGCTCTCTAGTTATCTATCTGATCGTCGTATATCAGTTATTGTGGACGGCCATTCTTCAAGCTTTCACCAAGTAAATGCTAGAGTCCCTCAGGGCTCAGTTCTGGCACCAACATTGTTTCTTCTTCACATCAACGACCTCTCTCGTCCACAACTAATTCCATTCATAATTTCGCCGACGATAGTACCCTTCACTCCAGTTTTCAGGTTCTAAACCCATTACTAAACCTGACTTGGAAAACAAACGCAGAGCGATGCAGATATCTCTTTCGCAGGATCTTAATCTAATATTGGATTGGGGCGCTAAAAATCTCGTCCATTTTAATGCATCCAAAACACAATCATGTTCCTTGTCGCGAAAAGAGTCATCAAATACTCATCCTCTACTTATGAGCGGCCAAGTTTTACAGAGCAAAGACACCTTCAATCTTGTAGGCGTCACATTTGAAAGTAACCTTAACTGGCATAAACACATTGTATCTATAGCCACGGCAGCTTCAAAAGCTTGGATTTCTCTTCGAGCCAAAAAGTATTTTTCCTACGACCACTTGTGAAAATAGCAAATAGCACACTGATTTCATGCATAGAAAATGCGTTATATCACACTAGTGTTGCAAAGTACTTTACAGCACTAGTGTTGCAAAGTACTTTACAACACTGGTGTGATACATATTATGATGTCATTCTAGAAACTGCTATTGGTTTTGCAAGTGACATATTTATTGTAGTGACAGTAAAAAAAACTTTTTATTTACCTTAAACGGTAGAACCCAAATTAGCGAAAATCATCTTATTTTATATTTATTAAAATTTACGAAAAATAAAAACATAAACAAAAATAGACATAACCACAAAAACAACTTTCACTGACTGGCACAGTGTTGTCAGGTAAGTAGATCAAATTAAAAATCTCCCTTCTACCTTTGAGCACGTACTTTATAGAGGCAGCCTTGCCGCTTGACCGTTCGACCTAAAGCGCCAGAGAAAAAGCCTATAGATCAAATTCCTTCCTCTCTTCTTCGTGTACTCAAACAACTAGTTAAATCTTTTTTTTAATCCCTAATTAAACCTAAGGCTAATACACACTTTATGAATCCACTTTCTTTATCCATTCATAAATAGAATCAGACCCTTCCGACGTTGCCAAATGCTTTCCATATTTTGCATGGTAACTGACGTTTGGTAGTCGTTTTTTCCTTACTTTTAGGACTTTAGGTTATGCATTTACAATTTTCATATTTTTTATATTTTTTCTTAAAAATATGAGGAAAAACTGTTATTTTTACTTAATTTTATATGTGATGTTCAGTTTCATTAACTCGTTTTACCAATTTTACCCCACTCAGCACCCCTTTTCACTCCGCCGGTCCCGTAAGTTTATTTACTGATATTTTTTAAAAACGGAATATTTTGGATGATGCACCACTTACGTTTTATTTAGAAGAGTGTCTAAAATATGTAAGAATCGATAATTTTTTAAAAACACTTATAATAGCAGAAAACCGTATTAAACTATTAGCGTTATTACCTAACAAAACCATACAATTTTTATTAAGTGAGGGCCTTTTAAATTCCAAAATGATAAAGTTATATAATGCTTCTAGGTAGGTGATTTTCGATGTAAAAATATTATCAAAACAGTATAATATAGCAGTGAGGAAAAGTATATATCACACTAGTGTTGCAAAGTAAATATCACCCTAGTGTTGCAAAGTTCTCAATTGTTTTTATTTTTTCTGAACAGACAAACTTTAATTTATTTTTTTTTGGTGAATAATTTGTGGTCGTAGGAAAAATAGTGTACAGTACTCGTGTGTAAAATGACTTTCTTACATTCTTCTGAAATTAGTCATTTTCCACACTTGCAATGTAATATACTATTTCCGCTTCTAATTTATACACTTTATATGTGTCCCAAATCCGACCTCCCTTGAATATTGTTCTCATATCTGGGGCATGGCGTCCCCCACAACCCTAAGCATTCTTAATTCTATTCAAAGAAGAGCTATTCGTCTCTTTAATGATCCTTCACCTCTACAGAAAGGCTTCCCTCACTTGCCCATCGTCGGGCTATGTGGGGGGTTTTATCTTTATATAGGTACTTTCATGGCTTCTGCTCTGAAGAATTGTCCAGTATAGTTCCTCCACTCACGGTTCCCAACAGAGAAACTCGTTAGGCTTTTAGCCTTCGTAGTTTGTCCAAAGATAAAAAAAATGCATATAAAAAGTCTGCTCCTCACATTCTTTCTCAAGAAAGTCCTACAAACTGATTTTCAGGTACCCAACATTAACGTTACTTGCTGGTTAAGCAAATTATTCTCACGTAACTATTTTAAAATTTTCCAAATAAATGGATTAGATTTTTAGTTGATGAAACTGAAAATCCGGTTATACCGCCGATATTAACACTGAATTCAGAGTAAGGTTTAATTTCACCCATTTTAGTTTAAAATTTGTTGAGATATTTAAGCGTTTCCAGACTTTTTAGACACACTGTATATTATGCCCACTATTCATTCCGTAAATCGACATCTAGTAAGAGAGGAGGTCAAGGTGTATGTGACGAATATGGAAGGTAAACGGGACATTTATTAAGAATCGACCTTTATTGAGCCAGCTGCCCCTGTCCAGAACATTTTTTTTTAAATCTTTGGACAATCCACGAAGGCTGAAATCCTAAATACGAACGTACCGTGGGTGTCTTAACCAAGTAAGAGGAAGTTTGTTAACACGGGACTTAAAAACTTGAAGATTTGGGGGGAAGGAAAGACCTCCGCTGGCAGTAGGTTCCACAGTCTAGAAACTCTAGGGATAAAAGAATGAACGAAATGGGAAGTTCGGGGCCTGTCCAACTGAACTGTATAGGGATGCATACGCGCGGCACCACGAGTTTCTCTGTTAGGAGCTGCAAGAAGAGGGACCAAACTGGATAATTCGTCGAATCAGAAGCCGTAAAAGTATCTATAGAAGAGCGATAGATCTCCCACAGCTCGACGATGGGCAAGAGAAGGAAGTCTTTGAGTAAGTAAAGGATCATTAATAAGACGAACAGCCCTTCTTTGAATGGCATCAAGAATGCTGAGGGTTGTAGGGGATGCCATTCCCCAGACATGAGAACAATATTCCAGAGAGGGTCGAATTTGGGACACATACAAAATGTATAAATGGATGATATTTTCATTTTCTTTTTTAATATATCGGCCTCTTATAAAAACAAAATTTTATTAGCAATTTCATATCCTGTTGGTTAACTTCTAATAATATAAATCTTTGAATCATTGAGGTTAAAGCACTTTCGAAATTTTTAAATGAGTTACGTTTAAATGGTTTAATTTAAAACCACTAACAATTATAATAAGACTAAAAATATCTTATTGAAACAATTACCATTTAAGGGGACGCGGTGAATAACGATCAGAGTTCAATTAGCATATTTTGTCAGCATTTGCATTTTAAAATTTTAAGTCGAATATTGGTAATGTAGATATTAAAATAAAACAAAAGATTTTTGGCGCCGCCAGACGCTTGGGCCGACTACGACAAACTTTCGCAAACACCATTGTGTAGACGGGTAGTTCGTCTGCGTTCGTCTTGATTGGCCCAACTTTTCTCGAGTTCGCTTGCTTACAAATAGTTTGCCAAATGTTTCGACAAATAGTTCGGCCACAACTTTGCCAAATGTGTGGTGGCAGCTTTATGCCACCGTCAGACATTGGGCCAACTACGACAAACTTTCGCAAACACCATTGTGTAGACGGATAGTTCGTCTACATTCGTCTTGATTGGCCCAACTTCTCTCAAGTTCGCTTGCTTACAAATAGTTTGCCAAATGTTTCGACAAATAGTTCGGTCACAACTTTGCCCAATGTGTGGTGGCAGCTTTATGCCACCGTCAGACATTGGGCCAACTACGACAAACTTTCGCAAACACCATTGTGTAGACGGATAGTTCGTCTACATTCGTCTTGATTGGCCCAACTTTTTCTCAAGTTCGCTTGCTTACAAATAGTTTGCCAAATGTTTCGACAAATAGTTCGGTCACAACTTTGCCCAATGTGTGGTGGCAGCTTTATGCCACCGTCAGACATTGGGCCAACTACGACAAACTTTCGCAAACACCATTGTGTAGACGGATAGTTCGTCTACATTCGTCTTGATTGGCCCAACTTCTCTCAAGTTCGCTTGCTTACAAATAGTTTGCCAAATGTTTCGACAAATAGTTCGGTCACAACTTTGCCCAATGTGTGGTGGCAGCTTTATGCCACCGTCAGACATTGGGCCAACTACGACAAACTTTCGCAAACACCATTGTGTAGACGGATAGTTCGTCTACATTCGTCTTGATTGGCCCAACTTTTCTCAAGTCCGCTTGCTTAAAAATAGTTTGCCAAATGTTTTGACAAATAGTTCGGCCACAACTTTGCTCAATGTGTGGTGGCAGCATTATGCCACCGTCAGACATTGGGCCAACTACGACAAACTTTCGCAAACAGCATTGTGTGGACGGGTAGTTCGTCTACATTCGTCTTGATTGGCCCAACTTTTCTCAAGTCCGCTTGCTTACAAATAGTTTGCCAAATGTTTCGACAAATAGTTCGGCCACAACTTTGCCAATTGTGTGGTGGCAGCATTATGCCACCGTCAGACATTGGGCCAACTACGACAAACTTTCGCAAACAGCATTGTGTGGACGGGTAGTTCGTCTACATTCGTCTTGATTGGCCCAACTTTTCTCAAGTCCGCTTGCTTACAAATAGTTTGCCAAATGTTTTGACAAATAGTTCGGCCAAAACTTCACTCAATGTGTGGCGGCAGATTTATGCCGCCGCCAGACATTGGGCCAACTACGACAAACTTTCGAAAACACCATTGTGTGGACGGGTAGTTCGTCTACATTCGTCTTGATTGGCCCAACTTTTCTCAAGTCCGCTTGCTTAAAAATAGTTTGCCAAATGTTTCGACAAATAGTTCGGCCACAACTTTGCCCAATGTGTGGTGGCAGCATTATGCCACCGTCAGACATTGGGCCAACTACAACAAACTTTCGCAAACAGAATTGTGTGGACGGGTAGTTCATTTACATTTGTCTTGATTGGCTCAACTTTTCTTGGGTCCGCTTGCAGACGAGTGCTAATGAACCATTGTTTATAAATTGAAAGCTTTGTATTGTAAGTAACTTAATATAACATAAGCGAGGTAAGAGGGAGTTTGTTGACACGGGACTTAAATACTTGAAGATTTGGGGGGAAGGAAATACTTCCGCGGGCAGCAGGTTCCACAATCTAGAAACTCTAGGGATAAAAGAACGAACAAAGTGGGAAGTTCGGGGTCTGTCCAGTTGGACCGTATAGGGATGCATACGCGCGGAACCGCGAGTTTCTCTGTTGGGAACCGTGAGTGGAGGAACAATACTGAACAATTCTTCAGAGCAGAAACCATGGAAGTACCTATAAAAAACGTTACCCGGAAGGTTTCACTAGCTCTCCTACTAATACCCCAGACTGATGAGAAGATTGGTGCGACCTGGTAGCTAGAACTAACCGAATTATTTTGTAGCTTTTAGTACAATAAAACAATTTAATATATTTTTTTACCTTATTTATTAAATTTACTTTTGTTGTATATACTTTGTTTTATGGTTAAAAAATAATTGAAAAAAAAGGAGATAAATGAAGTAGACTTTTACGTAAGAGAAACACATAACATGATGAAAAAAACGAAATATATTTAATCAAGCAAAATACAAAATTGTTTTTATATATTGACAATAATAACCTTGCTTTTTAGTCATAATTTACCTCAACATATGCATATTTAAACCATGGCTAATTTTTTTTAAAAGATTATCCCCCTTGGAACCACTATTAAACCACTGGATAACTTGCCACCGAAGCAATACCACACTGATCTCCCTTATTTCTAACCATCTTGACGTAACCTCGTTCACTCCATCCAGTTCCCCATGAATTCTTGACCAAATAATAATCTTTTCCGCCCTGGTTACCATAACCTACGGCCAACACAGCATGGTTCAAACTCTTGCCACATCTTGGATCATCATAAACTCCACCACTATAGAATCGAAAACTGTCTAAAACCTCAATTGCTACAGAAATTGGACCTACAGATGCGATGTTAGCTTTAAGGTTATCTTCTCCGCTGAATTCAACCATTCTCGAGACCGTTGCTCCAGAATATTGGCGCTTGTAACGACATCTCTTATTTTTTCCTTCATATGGATAAGAAGATTCAGTATCTATTCCTCCATTTCTATGGATATAGTTAAAAGCTTTGGTCATCCTTCCGCCCTGGCAGCCGTGGTTACCATACGCCCATGAGCAGTCGATTAGGTTCTGCTCGCTCAAAGAAACCAGTCTGTTGTGTCTTCTGAACCACTGGCCCTCTAGTGCGCCGGTCTGGAATTAAAAAATAAATTACTTAGGTTCAATTTAAAAGCTTGACTTGAATTTTTGAAAATTGCATTTTTCGGCCCTCAAAAAATGCCCTTTTTTTGATCGTTATCATAAAGATGAAGTAGTTTATTTTAATACACTACATCAAGTGATGAAAAGCAATACGTTTTTAACACGCTTTTATTAACTTGGGTTGTATCTATCTCATCTATCCATCTATCTATCCATCTATCTATCTATGTAACGGAATCTTTGAGCCTAATTTTTACCAACTTCCAGCTATTCAATTTCTTTGAAACTTTGCACACGTATCAAGGACCGATGACAATGCAATAATTTAAAAACAGTATCCCGTTAAGTTCCAGCATTTTCCAGGAAAACCGGAAAAGTGAAAAATCGTACGTTCTGGCGGATGCGCCAGATTAGACAATTGAATAATCGAACTTGACAACATTTGCCGACGGGTTGGGGACCAGGATAAGGTTGCAACACCTTAGTTAAACAAGCGTGCGTCCACCCATAGGACGCAACCCCTCGGCAAACGACAGGAAGACCATGGGGTTAACAAGAACCCCCGTTAAACGGGTACAAACCCCGTTACATGTAGACCAATCTGAAACTTGTTCGGAGTAGTTGCGTTCTGAAACCCCATGCAACAGTGAAGCTTTAAATGAAATGATTAGATTACGAAATAGTTCGTGAAACATTTCAATATCACATGACCGCAGAAAACTAATTGATATATCGAACTAAAAAATGAAAAATCAAGAATTGTGTGCAAAAAAAAGAAGGAGGAATACTGTGAACTGGTTAGTTCTGGTTAGTTTTCAATTTCTTTGAAACTTAGCACACGCATCAAGGACCGATGACAATGCAATAATTTAAAAACAGTATTCCGTTATCCTGATTTTAGGACCTCCATCGCCAGGATAAATAAATTCCTTAATAATCGTTTTTAATTATGGCGAATGCGCAAGGGCAATTGATGCATAACTTGCTGCGTTTTTGTTAATTGACTTTTTTCAATTTTATAATAAAAGGTGTAAAATACATAGAAATACGGAGTTCTAAAAGGTGAAAATTATGTGGCCACTTTAGCTTTAAATCAAGAATGCATGGCGAAGAAATTTTTTAGTGAATAAACTGGAGCATTTATTTTAAAAAACTAATTGATATATCGAACTAAAAAATGAAAAATAAATAATAGTTTAAAAACTAAAAACACACGCTTTTATATGCAACCGAACTAAAAATTAGAAAATAATTTTTCATTACAAAGAGTTTGTCAGTTACTTCAGAGTAAAAAGCGTGGGGTGCATTTTTACTATTTTTTCATAACTTTTCCCTCATAGATATTTGCAAATAGAATAATTATAACATTTAATAAATTAAGCACCCCACGCTTTTTACTCTGAAGTGTAATGAAAAATTATTTTCTAATTTTTAATTCGGTTGCATATAAAAGCGTGTTTTTTTAGTTTTTAAACTATTATTTATTTACTAGTTAGACACTTTGTTTCCCTCTTTAAATAAGTGTTTGTCTTCAGTGTCTACCAAAATTTATTTTATTATAAACTAGCGGATCCGTGCCATACCGCTCACCCTTATTTGGAAACCGTCAAATTTTAAATTTAGTGTCACAAAAACAATAATAAATAATGATGAAATCACAAGAATCTTGACCTTCAACTTAGTTAATGTTGTATTAACTGGATGGTCTTTTTGTTGGGTACACGCCTGAAAAGAATGAGACCGCTTCGGTCCTGATCCCGGGGTATACGAGCTGACCCTGTTCAGCCCTATTGACCCGTATGAACT
This sequence comes from Listronotus bonariensis, assembly GCA_014170235.1. NCBI lineage: Eukaryota > Metazoa > Arthropoda > Insecta > Coleoptera > Curculionidae > Listronotus > Listronotus bonariensis. The sequence goes on along the minus strand of JACEGR010000496.1, from coordinate 45,776 downwards.
AGTCGGTCGCCTGAAACAAAATAAAAGAAAAACCCCCAAAAAATTTTAATTTAAAATGACGTTTCGGTGGCAAGTCTGCCACCGTTGTCAAGTTAAGAATAAAGTTAAAATAAAAATGATTTTATGCTTTTATCGCAAACTGAAAATAGTTTGACATATGTGTCATGAGTGACATATGTTAACTGGTGTATTTATTGTTTGTAAGACAAAAAGGTGATGAGTAAGTTGATTTTTAGTTTTTCTGAAGATAGTTCAGTATCGAGCAAAGGAAACCAAGTGTTATTTAAATTAACTGAAACTGATGCTACACAATTATCTTTGTTTAATAATATATAGGCACTTTCTTTGATTTTGCGTTTTTTAGAACAAGTTTCTTTTGCTAAAATACTCGAAGCATCCCAGTTTATTCTATGATTGTTATCAAATGCGTGTTGGCAGATTTTTGATTTATAAAATTCTGTATTTTTAATGTATGAGCTGTGTTCTTTTATGCGTTTAGCTAATGGCCTACAAGTTTCACTCTATATATTATTAAATAAATATAATTTTGTAGCATCAATTTTAGTTAATTTAAATAACACTTGGTTGCCTTTTGCTTGATACCCTGAAGTATCTTCAGGAAAACTAAAAATCAACTTACTCATCACCTTTTTGTCTTACAAATAATAAATACACCAGTTACTTTATGTCACTCAGGACGCATATGTCAAACTATATTCAGTTTGCGATATTAAAAGCATAAAATTCTAATATTTTTGAATTTAAATATTAGTGTTTTTTATTTTTATTTTTTAACTTTATTTTTAACTTGACAACGGACCTATTCGGTGGCATGTCTGCCACCTGAAATGTCGTTTTGAATTTGAATTTTTGGGGTTTTTCTTTATTTTGCTTCAGGTGACAGGCCAGTTCATAGGGTCAATAGGGCTGAACAGGGTCAGCTCGTATACCTCGGACTACAGGACCGAAGCGGTCCCCATTCTTTCCAGGCGTGTACCCAACAAAAGACCATCCAATAAATGAATCCGCCTAACCAAAATAGAGCATATTTTCAATAGTCGTATTAACTGTTGCATTATATAAAAGACCGTAAGCCAGGTGCAAAATTTTGTCAATTATTTCCTCTCAGTCGATAACTTGTAAAGTGCTTCAAGAGGGTGTACATTGGAATCGTTGCCTGAGAGTCAGCTGCGTCTCTGATTTTGAAATTCTCAAGGTGCCCCAAAAGAAAGATCCATACATAAACTTCAGTGCTTTTTATGAAACACCTATACAGGGTGCTCTCGAAAAATGCACGGCCAAATTTCAGGAGGTGATTTTCTCATTGAAAATATGAAAAAAAAGTTCCTATAAACATAGTCCGAAAATGCATAGTTTCGAAGATACAGGGTGTCCAACATTTAGGTTCAACATTCACCTTCTTTAATCTTCAGTTGACCTTCACTTTTAATGTCATTAGATAGTTCTTAAAAAGTTAAGATAGGAAAGTAAAATTAACTTTGCTCTATCTTTAACTGTTTTGCACAGTAAATCGTCAAAATTCAAAAATTCCGTCCCAAGAAACGTGCAATAACGTGGTTTCTATTTTTTCTCGAAAACGAAGCAAGATACAAAAAGTTCAAGAGATAAAAAAGTTGTATTTTCAGTTGCTTATTCTAAAAGTTACAAAAGTCAGTGGCGTACATTTTTACTTATTACAAATTATTTTCGATAAGATGTCCCGTAGAGACGCCACCTGACTTAATAATTTTAAATTAATTATGCCTAACTTTGGCCCTTATTACTAAAAATAACACTGAAAAATTTCTAAGAAAATCGGTTACAGGGTATTCAAGATAATTACTAAAAACCTATTTTATTTAAAAAGTTTAACATCCTGTATCTTGGAAACTATGCATTTTCGGACCCATGTTTATAGGAACTTTTTTCATATTTTTCAATGAGGAATCACCTCTAAAATTTGGCCGTGTATTTTTCGAACACCCTGTATATTAGTTCATTCATATTAGTTATGATTTTATTAGAAATAAGCTATGGAATAATATTTACCCATGTAATATTTTTGCCGGCCATGTACATTTAATTTTACTGGCATTGCCGACTCTTTTAATGGCAAGGCATTGGCAAAAAGGTATGGAAAAAGACACGAAAGTGGGCGATTGGGCTGTTATTAGGCCACGTGTTGCAGATAATGTGATGGCATCCGTCATATAATAAGTTATGATGAAGAATGCGTTTAGGATAATGGCATTTATCATTAAAAAGTACTGCAAGTTTTAGAATTTGAATGTTCCCATATAATCTTGTCTATGGATTGAATCTCCCAAAAGTTAAATAACATATTTAGAATTTTGTAATTGAAAAAAAAATAAAAAAAAGGCAGAAAACGTTATCATCAAAAAAATTACATAATATAAATTTTTACACACTAACAATAAACCATGAAATTAAAGGTACCTATGTAATAAAATTTAAAAAGAATGATAGTAAATCAAGAGAAGCACTTAAAATAGTAAGTATTTAAGGGACACTTGCACTTAATATTCAGATCCAAAACATAGGAAGAAATATTTTAAAGAGATTATTGTCAAAAAAAAAAATATTAAATATATATAATATTTATTATTAACACGTCTTTAAAATTTTTAATAAGGCAACTTCCTAATTTCTTATAATTTTTTTTAATCATCACAAACCTAAAAGGTTTTAAACAAAATTTTACAGCTCTTAACAGTAACTTGAATAACTCGCCTTCTCGACCAGCCATTACCAATTAATCACACAACACACACTAATTAGGTATAATGAATACACTTAATTATGTCTATTAAAAAAACTCTTTTCATTAAAAAGAACCTAAAAGCTAAAACCCAATGATTTAAAGTATTATTCTTTAAATCATTGAGGAAACCACGTAGAAAACAATTGCACAAAGCGGTAAAACTAAAGCATTGTCTCTGAAAAGCAATTTTGGCTTCATCTGTCAAAGATCGTCAAATCTTTGTATTTCGGCTAAGCGAAAATTTAAATTTGTCACCTTCGGTCGAAATTAACCTAGCTAATTTTACCATTATTTTATTTTTATTCTCTCCAATATACATAATAAACATTTTGTTTGGACTTAATTTTTATTTGCATGATTTGTAACAATAAAATATTATAAAAAGGTCATTTCCTTTAAATTATGTAAAAAACATAAAATAATGTTGTTTAGCCGCCATTATAAATAAAACAGATCAAAAAAATTGCTCTAATGTTAGTTAAATACCAATGTTAATAATATGGTTTGAAAAGTATGAATATGCGTTGAAGGTTTGCCTTCAAAAATCCAATATTTATTTTCCTGCAACAAAAAGGCATGCTTTATTTAATCAGGATTGAGTATGCGCGCCATTTTTGTATGCTTGCCAGCAATTCGCCTGCATGTAAAATTTATTGGCAATTGAGTGTTTATTTAGGGTTGACTTTTAATGCGTATTAGATGTTGGCATAATTAGATTGTCACCAGTTGCCAATGCTTTACCATCAATGCCAATATGAAAAATGTATATTGCCGGCATATAGTGTTTTGCTGGGTAAGTGCTAATAATAAAACATAGAGGGCTGTAGAGTCACTTTTAGAACTGTAAAACTTCGAATTCTTACAAGTGCTAATTGGTGACGCAGTTTTTGGACATTTAGGTAAATTAATAAATTTAACTCTATAGTCCAAATTAGTCCACAATATGTTCACCCTAATTTAGTGCACGCAAAAAAGCAATAATAACATCTCTTTGACTTATAAACTAAAAACCTTTACCAAAAAATAATTTGCCTAATATCGGATGGATATCTTTATTTTAACTATTTACACAACGTTTCGAGCAGTTGTTTCTCTGTCCATTTTTAAGTGTTTAATTAGTTAAAATAAAGAGCAATGGAAGTCAGAAATTATTTTATTATCACTTTAGAAAATCGGATAGTTACATAGAATATTCGATGATTAAGACAAAATATTTCTTAATTAGCTTTATTCAGAATACCACCATCTTTAGATATCCAAGGCCTTATCAACAACTAAATTTTAATATTTTTGTTGTTTCTGGCTCTATGGCTCATTTCATCGGGTTGTCCATGTCTAATACCCATAGAATAACCTATATTTAGATCCGCAATGGCAAGAAGCATTTTTTCGGATTTTGACCACTCGCGCAGTGGGTGGACGAACATGCGCACTTAAAGGCCGTGGCAAAATACAAACACCAGCACCCCGTACCCTTCGTCCGCCGGTCTGACTGTAACGCTCATTAGCTACCGTACTTCAAACAGAAAACCAGGACGCGGTCAACAAATTCTTTCCTATAATGCGAATAGTTTGTTTGGGTCCAGGTGCGTTACCCTCAACTGGCTTGCGTACAAACCGGTTTTTCGTCCATTAAATGTAACTTTTGTTTCGCGCAGGTTACTAACATTAGCAATCCATTGAGATCAGTGCTAATACCCTACCGGTTTTTAGGAATACGCAGGACTGTTTCTAGGTTGTGGCGAGTAGTGGTGCAGAGGCTAGCGTAGTCAGACTCTTACCGCAGCGATCCGGGTTCGAATCTCAGAGTCGAACATCGAGATTTTTAATAGCTCGTCACCTCACAGTTGGCAATGGCAAACCACTGTGTAGTATTCCGCCATTTCTAGGTAGTAGTTATTTAAAAATAACGTCCGTGGTGGCACTACCGCGTTGTCCGTAGAAGGTGCTGTGAAATGCAACTGCATGTTTCAGTGCTTGGATAACGTTGACGAAACACGACAATTATTAGGTTAAAACATCCAGTAACCCGGCACTCACGGTACACACTGGTATTTAGGCATAAGCCTTCGTGAGATGTCATAAAGATAAAAAAAGAGTGACTTACGCCGTATTGCAAAAATTATCGATCGCCCTTAGCAGAAGAAATGTAAATTGAGGAATACAAAATTTTTGAAGAGCAGAAAAAAGGTCCTTACTTCTCACAATACATTATACTTAGTCCTTTATTGAACATTGCTTTGTATTTTTTGAAAAGCAAAAAAAGTCCCCACTTTAAAATTAAACTGTTTTCGATTCCAAAAGTTTTTTTACCGCACCTCATTTGAAAAATTATGCTCTTTTATTTCACAATTTTCCGCCCCTGCAGCATTACGCCCCTGGTGCCTTGCACCACCCGTTAGGCACGGCCCTGAAAATATGATTTTAGGTTAGCTTAAATTATCCATTTTCCTAAAAGTCATTTCAATTTTTAAACATGCAAAACGGTTTTTTCTGTTTAATATACAGGGTGCGTTTTAGAAACTTACAATGACTATATTTTTCTAACCCAAATACCAAAAAAAAAAAAAAAATACCGTTACTATAACAACCGGGAGGAATATAAATGACGGAATTTTTCGAAACACCTCTATCAACCTCTTAAGCTGCACCCCCAGTCACTTAAAAATCATAAATGGCAACACCCTTGATGTGGCACCTCTCTGGAAAGCTTATGAAAATGCTTTTGGTTGGTAATAAAAAACTTGGTGTTAAATCAAATATTACCCTTAAATTTTGGAAAAATCATACCTTATTATTAATAAATAAAGCCAGAAAATATCCAATTAAGTAATTATAAAATTAAATTTGTCCCCCGTGGCGCAGTGGACAGAGCTTTGATCTTCAGAGCCAGAGGTCGGCCGGTTCGATTCCCAGTGGGGAGACATATTTAGGTAGTAGTTATTTAAAAATAACGACCGTGGTGGCACTATCGCGTTGTCTAAAAGGTGCTGTTAAATGCATAACTGCATGTTTCAGTGCTTGGACAACGTTGATGGAACTAGGGGGAACGATGGGGTTAAACATCTAATAACTCCGATAACTACGAAATTTAATAATAAATTTTAAACAATTCTCCCTGTCATAGCTAACTGGCCCCCAAAAAAAGTTCTGGTTAGTTCTCATTTTGAATTTTGTCGAGAAAAAAACTGGTCTTTGTTGTTAAGCACTTGTTCAATAGAATTAACTGCAACTTCTGTATGGGGAGTACCCTAACGGGAGTATAATTTAAATTTATTATTAGTTCTTAATTAATTTTATATTCATTTATTTGGAAATTTTCTAGAATTGTTGACAGCACCTTTTACAAAAGGTAGTGCCACCACTGGCGTTATTTTAAATAACTACTTTTTTTTATCTTTGGACAAACCACGAAAACTAAAAGCCTAAATACTAACGTACCGTGGGTGTCTTAAGCGAGGTAAGAGGGAGTTTGTTGACACGGGACGTAAATACTTAAAGATTTGGGGGAAGGAAAGACCTCCGCTGGCAGCAGGTTCCACATTCTAGAAACTCTAGGGATAAAAGAACGAACAAAGTGGGAAGTTCGGGGCCTATCCAGTTGGACCGTATAGGATGCGTATGCGCGGAACCACGAGTTTCTCTGTTGGGAACCGTAAGTGGAGGAACTATACTGAACAATTCTTTAAAACAGAAGCCATGGAAGTACCTATAAAAAGCGATAGATCCCCCACAGTCCGCGACGATGGGCAAGAGAGGGAAGCCTTTCTGTAAATGAAGGATCATTAATGAGACGAATAACTCTTCTTTGAATAGAATCCAGAATGCTTAGGGTTGTGGGGGAAGCCATGCCCCAGATATGAGAACAATATTCCAAGGGAGGTCGGATTTGGGACACATACAAAGTGTATAATTTTTGGCTCGAAAGAGAAATCCAAGCTTTTTGAAGCTGCCGTGGCTATAGATACAATGTGTTTATGCCAGTTAAGGTTACTTTCAAATGTGACGCCCACAAGATTGAAGGTGTCTTTGCTCTGTAAAACTTGGCCGCTCATAAGTAGAGGATGAGTATTTGGTAACTCTTTTCGCGACAAGGAACATGATTGTGTTTTGGATGCATTAAAGTGGACGAGATTTTTGGCGCCCCCATCCAATATTAAATTAAGAGAAAGAGATATCTGCATTGCTCTGCGTTTGTTGTTTTCCTACTACCTAAAAGTTTAGGTTTTGAACCATGCAGAACTTTTTATAAGGAACAGAGACAACAATGAGACGAGCAACTAAATGTAAATAAATTATGCGAGAGAGAGATAGCTGCTGAGCCTTCCTTGTCTGTCTTCAAGGAAGGCAAACGCAGATGGCGCGTGAGTCGACTTTATCGTTTGCCCACCAAATTCAAATTATATAGCTGTGCTATTTTTGCCCTTAATGTTAAGTACTTGTGTTTGTTTTCTATTAATATAAAATATTGGAGTTTAGTTCAATAATTACACACACCTTATTAAAATGTCATTTATTTGGTTTGTATAAAGATTTTTCTTACAGATCACCATGTCAATATTACCTTAAATTATATGTTGAAAAGCACAAATTTAATATATATACTGTGATCACTAATAAAAGTCAATATTCAAAGTCCCATTAAAGGTAAAAAACCACGAAACACACAATAAATCACAGAAAATGTAAACAAACTGTCCAAACAACTCGGCCATTGAAAAATATCAAACACAAATATCGAATAACATTTCGGCGTGACTGCCTGCGGCAACGTTGTCAAGTTAAAAATATTCGATTCATGGTATATTTTCTTTTTCTTAATTAGATGTGAGCCAAAAGGACATTAAAGTTTACATGCAAAAATTGTAAACAACTTGGTAATCAGGGCAAAGCGATGATTGCTCCATCTACGATAGCCTGCCATGATAAAAGACAAAGACATATTTATTGGAACTTGCCTTAAACCAGAAAGAGATAAATACAATGGACAAATTGTTAGGACCAGTTACTCGTCTCATTCTTGTCTCTGTAAGGAATAACTTTTTTTTGTAAAATTAATAATATAATAGTTTCCCATACGACGCCAACTTACGTAGACGCACTATAATTAAACTTAAATTTTAAAATTGATTTTTAACGGAAATTTAAGCCAATAAAATCTAACTTATTTTATTATAAATTCTCTATCTCTTACCGCACTAAAACTCCAGCACGCTCCACATGGTTTTTGATTTTTGACAGGAGTAACCGCCCCTCTGGTTCTCCAGTCCATCTGATCTGCCAAATCTTCCTCGTCTATATCCATGGGAGGATCTTTTATAATAAAATCATCCTCCATTGCTTCATCATCAGTAAAATTGACTTGGTGCATATCCACGGTGTAAAGTTTCAAAAACTCACGTTCAGTGAGATCACCAAAGTGGTTCATGCCCATTTTCCAAGACGTAAGACCTGTTTCGTAGAGTTTGTTGTGATTGGTGATCTTGTGGACATTTTCCATGAACACTGCTTTTCGGTATTGCTCTTCGTCTTCGGATTCGTAGGACTTGTCGTGTTCTAACTAAAATTTAAAAAGTACCAGAAACAAAGTTAATAAAACATTCCCATTTTTTTAGTTGTTCGTAAGATTTCACTAAACTTAAAACATTTTGAAAATATTCTTTTCCTACGACCACATGTGAAAATAGTAAATAGCACACTGTTTTCTTGCATAGAAAATGCCTTATATCACACTAGTGTTGCAAAGTACTTTACAACACTAGTGTTGCAAAAGTATAATATAAAGCTGTCATCGCTGTCATTGTTTTTTAAAATAAATTTGGAGTTATCAGGCTGTTAAATGGGATTTACATTGATAAAGCCATGCAATATTTTTAATGAGGACCTTTTTAATTCTTAAATGATAAAAAGCGACTAGATAGGTGATTTTTGATATAAAAATATTGTTAAACAGTATAATATATCGCAGTAAGGAATAGTATATTACATTACAAGGGTGGAAAATGACTTATTTCACACGAGTGGGAATATTGTTGCACGAGGCGTCAGCCGAGTGCGACATACCCACGCGTGTAAGAAAGTGATTTTTCACACAAGTAATGTACACTATTTTTCCTACGACCACAAGTTATTCACCAAAAAATCAATAAAAGTTGTTTGTCATCGCGGAAAAATAAGAAAACAATTGAAAACTTTGCATCACTAGGGTGATATATACTTTTTCTTACTGCGATATATTATACTGTTTAACAATATTTTTATATCAAAAATCACCTACCTACTGCTTATTATCATATAAGAATTAAAAAATGTCCTCATAAAAAATATTGCATGGCTTTTTCAATGTAAATCCAATTAACAGCCTGATAACTCCAAATTTATTTTAAATAACAATGACAGCGATCAGTGGCGCCTTTACCAAAAGGCTGAGTAGGCTGAAGCCTATGGCGGCATTTTTTAGGGGGCGGCAGATTATGTGTTATGAATAATTTTGTAGGATTTCGAATTCAATTTTATACCTATAATGAAAAGAAATGGAAGTGAGGACTTTTTTTTTTGCTATAATAAAATAGCCCACGGGTGGCAAACATGTAAGTGCGCCTCTGACAGCGATGACAGCTTTATATTATACTTTGCAACACTAGTGTGATATAAGGCATTTTCTATGCATGAAAACAGTGTTATATTTACTATTTTCACATGTGGTCGTAGGAAAAAGTATATATCACCCTAGTGATGCAAAGTTTTCAATTGTTTTCTTATTTTTTCCGTAAAGACAAACAACTTTTATTGTTTTTTGGTGAATAACGTGTGGTCGTAGGAAAAATAGTGTACATTACTTGTTTGAAAATCACTTTCTTACACCCGTGGGTTTGTCGCACTCGGCTGACGCCTCGTGCAACAATATTCCCACTCGTGTGAAATAAGTCATTTTCCACCCTTGTTATGTAATATACTATTTTCGATGACCGTTAAAAAAATGCTGGTTTTGTAATCGTTTACATGAAGTTAAAGTACTTCATTCTGGCACACTCCATAAAGTGTTAAAAAAGTAACTTTTTCAACACTTTAAAGCTTTTCACACTTTAAATTAGTGTTTTGTTTCAATGCCTACTACAATAAACTTAAATATCAATTTATGCAATTTAACAGTAAATGCGACATCAACTGAACCAAACGGTCAAGTTACCTTTGATTTCGTCATTATTTCTTTTAGTTCATGTGTCACTAGGATTAAAATTTGACAGTTTGCAAATAAATTTAATAGAAATTATTAAAAATTTATAGTAGTTATGAATTTGGTTGACTAAGAAATTGAAAAGGAATTTATACTGTTTTAGAATTATTTCTACAAAAATTAAGTACATACAATTTTCTAAAATTAAATCATAAATTCTTACTTATGAAGAGGATAATTGTCTCTTAAAAAAAAGGGGGCTATGATTTTTTGTTGCAATAAAATGGCTGTGCTGCAAAAATTAAAATTAATAAGTTTAGATATATAAAACATATTTTTATACGGTCGTAGAAAACATATAGTATGTAACACATGCATTAAGTGTTTTTAACACGCTTTTATTAACTTGGGTTGTAACTATCTGGCTATGTAACGGAATCTTTGAGCCTAATTTTAACCAACTTCCAGCTATTCGATTTCTTTGAAACTTTGCACACGTATTAAGGACCCATGACAATGCAATATCCCTTTATCTTTTTTTTAATCGCCAGAAAAAAAATTCCATTATATTATAAAAACAACACCTAGGATGCCATCTGTTGGCAACATTTCAAACTTTGCTATTAAATGAAGAAGAAATTTTTAGTTTTTACACAATTTGGTTAGTTGCACCATTGGTGTTCAATTTTTATGAACAATAAAAATTAATAAGTTCTTTTACACAATTGGATTAGTTGCACCATTGGTGTTCAATTTTTATGAACAATAACAGTTAATAAATGCCGTTAACACGCTTTTATTAACTTGGGTTGTAACTATCTGGCTATGTAACGGAATCTTTGAGCCTAATTTTAACCAACTTCCAGCTATTCGATTTCTTTGGAAACTTTGCACACGTATTAAGGAAACATGACAATGCAATAATCTGCAAACAGTATCCCGTTATCTTTTTTGGATCGCCAGGAAAAAAATTCCATTATATTATAAAAACAACACCTAGGTTGCCATCTGTTGGCAACATTTCAAACTTTGCTATTAAATGAAGAAGAAATTTTTTAGTGGGTTGCAATATATTGGCAACGGTCCAAACATTGCCTGGATTGCCATATGTTGGCAAAATTTCAAACTTTGCTACTTAATGAAAAGAATTTTTTAGTGAGTTGCAATCTGTTGGAAAAAATTTTAAAATTTGCCACTCTTGTTCATTAAAAAATGTTTTCGCCATTTTGTCAAGAGTAGCAGAAACTAAAAAATGAAAAATAATTAATAGTTTAAAAAAACTAAAAAACACGCTTTTATATGCAACCAAACTAAAAATTAGAAAATAATTTTTCATTAAAAAAATATTGTCATTTCATAGTAAGAAGCGTGGGGTGATAAATATATTAAATGTTATAATTATTATATTTGCAAATATCTATGATGGAAAAGTTATGAAAAAATAGTAAAATGCACCCTACGCTTTTTACTATGAAATGACAATATTTTTTTAATGAAAAATTATTTTCTAATTTTTAGTTCGGTTGCATATAAAAGCGTGTTTTTTAGTTTTTTAAACTATTAATTATTTTTACTCATGGGATTGCTGCACTCGCCTGACGGCTTGTGCGTAGAACTAAAATTATTTTTTCTATCATTGTAAAATACAATAAAATAAATTTTTGCATTCTAATAATACAAAAAAACAAATAAATATATAAATTTCAGAGTCTAAAACACAAATATTTACCTTAAACAGATTCCATTGTTCACTAACAAGTTCTTGGTAGGAAATTGCTTCACTTTCACTAACAAGTTCTTGGTAGGAGATTGCTTCACTGTAGGCTATAAAAGGACAACTAGTGCTACTAGAACCTGCATGTTTACTAACTTGCAACTAGAACTAGGTCTCTAACTAAGAGCTTGGTATAAGGTGCATTTTCATTCTTTTTTTCCAATTTATATACCCTAACTTTAGTAATTATTTATTTTAACCACATTTTTTAAAATTAATATAAATATTTTATCAGTTCAACGAACTTTCAGTTACATTTGGAGCAAAAAATTTAAATATTTTGGGTAATGCGTGACTAACACGCATAAAATGCAACTACTAACCGCATCTTGTTAACCTGGTTTTATTTTAAAACACCAAAATTTTTAAAATAGAAAGGTAATTTTCTAGAAACCTGCGGCAACTCTGATTTTAACGAAATTTGGTATACGGGGTTTTGGGGCGCTGATCACGAATCTGAAAGAATTTTTGGCGGAAACGTTTCGTTCTCGAGATATTCATTATCAAAGTTCATATTTGTACTACTAAGCTTATTTTCACTATATTCCCCCTTCTTTTGCACACAATTCTTGATTTAAAGCTAAAGTGTCACACAATATTTGATTTTCACCTTTTAAAACCCCGTTTTTCTACGTTTTTTACATTATTTTTGAATTAAATTGCGTGGCTTTTCTTTGATAATCCGGCAACCATACATACACATAGGGCTTCATGGCACACTGGGATTGAAACGATTCAAAGTATAGCTATGCAATTTAATGCAAAAATAATGTAAAATACGTAAAAAACGGGGTTTTAAAAGGTGAAAATCAAATATTGTGTGCCACTTTAGCTTTAAATCAAGAATTGTGAGTAAAAAGAAGGGGGAATATTGTAAATATAGGATTAGTTTAAATTTCAAGTCTGATGATGAATATCTCAAAAACGAAACGTTTCCGCCAAAAATTCTTTCAGATTCGTAATCAGCGCCCCAAAAACCCCTGTATACCAAATTTCGTCAAAATCAGAGTTGCCGCAGGTTTCTAGAAAATTACCATAGAAAATTATTGCGTTTTAAAACACTTCCAAAAAAATTTGTTTTTATCCATCAATTATTGATTGATGTTTTTACGCAAAAGTTAATATGTCTCCATAAACAACCTTAATGAATAAACAAAAAGAATTTTTGTTTCTGGACAATTACTGCTTGCTTTTCATGTCATTCACCGGGACCCACCCCACTGACATGGTTGACCAAACCTCACAGGACTTGTCGAAAGAAAACTATCCCAGGTGTCCCTCGCCAATGGCGTAGCGTGTCTTGGAGAGGCCCCGTATCACAATGAGTTAGAGGGCCCAAAAAAAAAGGTCCCCGCTTTTTAAAAACGTTGTTTTTCTTTTTTCAGCATTGCTTTTGAGGCTTTCCTTTCCCAATTTTGTACCAAGAATACACTTTTCTCTAACTAATTTTGCTTACACACACTTTGGGGGCCCCTATACCCCGGGGCACCGTATCATTGATACACTCCTGCCCTCGCCGATTTTAGATAAGATAAGGGATACGTATTTTTTATCGGCCATTAAACTCTTCTCAGGGGTAAAAATGCACCCTAACGTCCACCTCAAATTTGATTATTCAAATATCTTGAAAAAAAAATAAATATTAGCTGAGTTCTCAAGATATTAAAAAAAAAACACAATTTGATGATGGATTTAAAGTACGTGTCTCTTATTTTTTGACGTAGGGTAGGGCGGGGCTAGTTAGGCATAGAGGTAAGTTGGGCAATCAAAATACCTCAAAAACTATCGACCGCACGCGAAAGCATCAAATAGCATAAAGAAGGGGTTGCGCGAGGGGAACTCATTGTGCGAACACTAGTGGTGACGCGGCGATCGAGAAAAGTATCCGTGCGCATTGTTTATTTTGTGATTAAAAAGTAAAATAATTGCAAGCCGGAAAATTTTATCTGTGATAGTTAAATGTATTCCGTTCTTAATCAGGTAAGTGTTGATCTTAAGTAAATTTATTTCAGTTTAATTATGTATAAAGATTTTGGATATAATTCTAACCGGTTTTCTAATAAATGTACTTTTTCTTTAAAATTTCAGGTTGGGGTTAGTTGAGCTATAGTTGCCCAACTAACCCCACGGTTTTAAGTATAAAATGTTTTTTTAAATTTTTAGGATACGGACTTATAACAGTAAGTAACAGGATTTAAAAGAGGCTGCAACCTGAACTTTGTACAAGCAACAAAGAAAACGACCTGACCTATCTAACTTATAAATTTTCTCTGGAAATAGTTTGACCATACCCAAGAAAAGGAGCCAAATCAAACAGAAGAGATAGAGAAAAGCTGCGATTTTAACAGATACAGAAGGCATTACAAGAGAAGCAAAATAAAACTGCCTAAAAAGTTTAAAAAACGAAGATGAATTGATAGGTATTAAATTCAATAGTTAAGCTAAGCTAGGTACGTTGCTGTTTTATTAATGAGATTTGTTGTTTTGTCACTATAAGATTATAAATATAAAAAGCAAATTGTCAAAATGTATTTTTATTGTAAACGTACCTAACATTCAAGCCATGATTTGACTATACTTTCTAAGTGCTCCACTAGCCCGATACCCTTGCTCAACTTACCTCACCTATGGGGTAGGTTGCGCATACTTGACTATCTACATTAAAATAGATGTAGCTCCTAAATTTGACTTATTAGAAAGAAATTACTATGGACAATATTAATAAGGGATAAATTGCTAATCCATTAGTATGCATTATAAGCCATTAAGACCTCTTTTTAAGGAGCTATAACTGATCAAGTGAAAAATTGCTCAACTAGCCCCGCCCTACCCTACTACAACATATTGCAGCTTTAATAAAATCGGCGGGGACGTCTGGAATGCTAAGCTCTTGGGGGGGTGGCCCTTTGCCCTAAGAGGGGCCCCCGAGCTAAGTAGTGCAATGAAAAAAAATGTGTGAATGCAGCTGAAAAAGATGAAGACCTACTTTTTTTTTGGGCCTCCTTAAGAAGTATGGAAAATGGGCAATTGGCCGTTATTGGGTCACGTGTTGCAGAAAAAATGTGATGGCATCCATCATTAATAAGTTATGATGAAAAAAATGCTTTTAGGATGATGGCATCCATCATTAATAAGTTATGCTGAAAAAAATGCATTTAGGATGATGGCATCCATCATTAATAAGTTATGCTGAAAAAAATGCATGTAGGATGATGACATCCATCATTAATAAGTTATGATGAAAAAAATGCGTTTAGGATGATGGCATTCATCATTAATAAGTTATGCTGAAAAAATGCATTTAGGATGATGGCATCCATCATGTTAAAGGTTTTGGCAAAAATATGCCTTTTAGATGATAGCATTACATTATTTTTCCTAATGACAATAAAATGCATTTTTACCGTCCAGGGAACTAAAATGTGCATAAATAATGCACAAGCATAATGTGTGTTTATGTACAGGGTGTCCCATATAAAATTAAATACTATAATTTTGAAAAAACCATAAGGGGAGTAAAAAGGGTGCTGGGTGGGGTGAAATTGGTAAAACGAGTTAATGAAACTGAACATCACATGTAAAATTAAGTAAAATTACATTTTTTCCTCATTTTTTGTAAAAAAATACAAAATATATGAAAATTGTAAATGCATAACCTAAAGTCCTAAAAGTAAGAAAAAAACGACTACTAAACGTCAGTTATACCATGCAAAATATGGAAAGCATTTGGCAACTTCGGAAGGGTCTGATTCTATTTATGAATGGATAAAATAAAGTGGATTCATAAACTGTGTATTAGCCTCAGGTTTAATTGAGGGATTAAAAAAAAGATTTAACTAGTTGTTTGAGTACACGAAGACAGAGAGAAAGAAATTTGGTCTATAGGAGTTTTTTCTTTGGCGTTTTAGGTCGAACGGTCAAGCGACAAGGCTGCCTCTATAAAGTGCGTGCTTAAAGGTAGTAGGGAGATTTTTAATTTGATCTACGTATATACCTGACAACACTGAGCGAGCAGTCAGTGAAAGTTGTTTTTGTGGTTATGTCTATTTTTGTTTATGTTTTTATTTTTCGGAAATTTTATTATTACTCTTTTTAATATTAGAAGAAAGCTTATACTGTGTTGTAACTTAACGTTAATAAGATGATTTTCGCTAATTTGGGTTCTACTGTTTAAGGTAAGTAAGTAAAAAGTTTTTTTGCTGTCACTACAATAAATATGTCACTTGCAAAACCAATAGCAGTTTTTAGAATGACATCATAATATATATCACACGAGTGTTGTAAAGTACTTTGCAACACTAGTGCTGTAAAGTACTTTGCAACACTAGTGTGATATAACGCATTTTCTATGTATGAAACCAGTGTGCTATTTGCTATTTTCACAAGTGGTCGTAGGAAATAGTATATTACATTACAAGTGTGGAAAATTACTAATTTCACACGAGTGGGAATATTGTAGCACGAGGCGTTAGCCGAGTGCGACAAACCCACGAGTGTAAGAAAGTCATTTTCACACGAGTACTGTACACTATTTTTCCTACGACCACAAATTATTCACCAAAAAAAAATTAAAGTTTGTCTTTACAGAAAAAATAAAAAAACAATTGAGAACTTTGGAACACTAGGGTGATTCTTACTTTGTAACACTAGTGTGATATGTACTTTTCCACACTGCTACATTATACTGTTTTGACAATATTTTTACATCGAAAATCACCTACCTAAGTACAAGCATTATATAACTTTTATCATTTTTTTTTTTAAAAAGGCCCTCACCTAATAAAAATTGTATGGTTTGGTTAGGTAATAACGGTAATAGTTTAATACGGTTTTCTGCTATTTTGAGGGTTTTTAAAAATTATTGATACTTACATATTTTAGACACTTTTCTAAATAAAACGTAAGTGGCGCATAACCAAAATATTCCGTTTTTTAAAAATATCAGTAAACAAACTTACGGGACCGGGGAGTAAAAGGGGTGCTGGGCGGGATAAAATTGGTAAAACGAGTTAATGAAACTAAACATCACATGTAAAATTAAGTAAAAATTACATTTTTTTCTCATATCTTGAGAAAAAATATAAAAAATGAAAAATGTAAATGCGTAACCTAAAGTCCTAAAAGTAAGAAAAAACGACTACTAAATGTCAGTTATACCATGCAAAATATGGAAAGCATTTGGCAACGTCGAAAGCGTCTGATTCTATTTATGAATGGATAAAAGAAAGTGGATTTATAAAGTGTGTATTAGCCTCAGGTTTAATTAAGGGATTAAAAAAAATACCTAGTTGTTTGAGTACACGAAGACAGAGAGAAAGAAATTTGATCTATAGGAGTTTTTCTTTGGCGCTTTAGGTCGAACGGTCAAGCGGCAAGACTGCCTCTATAAAGTGCACGCTCAAAGGTAGTAGGGAGATTTTTAATTTGATCTACTTACCTGACAACACTGTGCCACTGAGCGAGCAGTCAGTGAAAGTTGTTTTTGTGGTTATGTCTATTTTTGTTTATGTTTTTATTTTTCGGAAATTTTATTATTACTCTTTTTAATATTAGAAGAAAGCTTATACTGTGTAGTAACTTAACGTTAATAAGATGATTTTCGTTAATTTGGGTTCTACTGTTTAAGGTAAGTAAGTAAAAGTTTTTTTACTGTCATTACAATAAATATGTCACTTGCTAAACCAATAGCAGTTTTTAGAATGACATCATAATATATATCACACGAGTGTTGTAAAGTACTTTGCAACACTAGTGCTGTAAAGTACTTTGCAACACTAGTGTGATATATAGCATTTTCTATGCATGAAACTAGTGTGCTATTTGCTATTTTCACAAGTGGTCGTAGGAAAAATAGTTTTTAGCATTGTAAAATTTTGGCCAAGGGCCTATAAAAGAAATATTAATATCTTGTTGCGTTTTTTTTTCTGTTTTATTTTGAATGAATTTTAATGAGTTTTGCATTTATAGCTCTCAAATTTTCTTTTGAGAAATTAATCGCATTACTCAGATTATAAATAATCTAATTAGTTACCGTACAGGAAATCTTGCCACGAAAATATTTATAATTAATTAAAACCCTACCATAACAAGTAAAAAGTTTACTTATTAAAAATCCACCGCAAAATATTTTGGAGAATATTTTTAAAACTTCTTGGTTTTTAATTTATTATATTTAGATCGTGCATTATTCAAAAACCACCAAATTGTTTTAAATTAGCTTTTAAACAAATAATAAAATAATTCAAAGTTAGTTTTAATTATTCCGCATATATGATTAAATGATTTTAGAAGTGTTGGTTGTGTATTTCTTTACAGGTAATTTTTTTTTCTTTATAATATCTTTATCATTTTATGTAGAGTGTTATCAAACAGAAGGTAAAACACTTCTTATATGGCATAAACACATTGTATCTATAGCCACCGCGGCGTCAAAAAAGCTTGGATTTCTTTTCCGAGCCAAAAAGTATTTGTCCCCTTCCAATTTATACACTTTTGTATGTGTCCCAAATTCGACCCTCTCTGGAATATTGTTCTCATGTCTGGGGAATGGCATCCTCTACAACCCTCAGCATTTGATGCCATTCAAAGAAGGGCTGTTCGTCTTATTAATGATTCTTTACTTACTCAAAGACTTCCTTCTCTTGCCCATCGTCGAGCTGTGGGAAATCTATCGCTCTTTTATAGATCCTTTGGGAGTTCTGCTCCGACGAATTATCCAGTACAGTCCCACCTCTTGCAGCTCCCAACAGAGAAACTCGTGGTGCCGCACGTATGCATCCTTATACGGTCCAATTGGACAGGCCCCGAACTTCACATTTCATTCGTTCTTTTATCCCTAGAGTTTTTAGACTGTGGAACCTACTGCCAGCGGAGGTCTTTTCTTCTCCCCCAAATCTTCAAGTTTTTAAGTCCCGTGTTAACAAACTTCCTCTTACCCTGCTTAAGACACCCACGGTACGTTAGTATTTAGGCTTTCAGCCTTCGTGGTTTGTCCAAAGATAAAAAAACATTCCTGGTAAAATGTTTTAAAACAATCGTTTCTACGAAAATTGTGTGACTAAATATAAAACTTTAAATTATCTAAATTAAAAAACAATTAAACAATAAATAATAAAGATACAACAATAAACAACCATTTTAATTGACTTAAAATACTTTTTTATTTAAGGGAGGGTATGTCTTTAAAACTGTTTGTTTGCACTTTTAAAATATATTTTCTAAATGGAAAACATTCCAAAAATATTGTGTAAAAATTATTCATGGTGTTTAAGAACTATGGGACCAGACTTTTAAAGAGTTATTAAGTGCAACAGTGGAAAACATTTGAATAAAGGGGTCCATGACATTATTAAAAAAATGTTTAAAAAGTCAATGTTAATGTCAATGTTTACAAATTTTACTATTTTACTTTTTATTTTCCTAATTGTTTTTCTTGATTTACTTATTTATTTGTTTTTTTTTATTTATAAATTTTGTTGTGATCATATCATTTAAAATAGGAAAAAATTAAATGCATAAAATCCTATTAAGGCAATTCATCATCTTTCTAAATTTTAACCCGTCTTAGGGCTGTAGAGCCGAGTAACACTTTTCCGGACATTGGGTCCCTATTCTCAAATGTTTTCTACTGTTGCACAAAATAACCCCTAGAATTTTGATCCTATAGTTCTGAAACACCCTGTATACCTTATCCCTGAAATCTTTTTTATTGGTTAGTTTTAAAGAAAATTATCCAACCTATATTTTTTCTTATGGAACGACCTGTATATTTTTATCTGTATTTATTAAGCTCCCTTTCGGCTTTTTAAAAATTAGATAAGAATGTATTTTTATTTAAAGTTTTACCGAAAATTAACATTATTCATAAACTTTGCTATTTTTTTTATGGAAGACCATGACTGAGAATGACAAAACAGTATTTTTAAATACTCACTTTTTTGATTCCGCTAACCCAACTTGATATTTTAATAAAAATTAATTTTAATATTTTTAATTTATTTAAGTTAACCAACCTAGGTTTTAATTCATTTTTATGCAGTTTTTATAAAATATTTCGAAAACTTGCAATATAAATATAATAAACAAGATAAAGATAGTAGACTCTATGTCTCCCCAGTGGCCTAGTGGACAGAGCTTTGATCTTTGAAGCCAGAGGTCGCCGGTTCGATTCACAGCGGGGAGACATATTTAGGTAGTAATTATATAATTATTTAATAATTAATAGTTTAAAAAAATAAAAAACCACGCTTTTATATGCAACCGAACTAAAAATTAGAAAATAATTTTTCATAAAAAAAATATTGTCATTTCATAGTAAAAAGCGTGGGGTGCATTTTACTATTTTTTCATAACTTTTCCATCATAGATATTTGCAAATATAATAATTATAACATTTAATATATTTATCACCCCACGCTTTTTACTATGAAATGACAATATTTTTTTAATGAAAAATTATTTTCTAATTTTTAGTTCGGTTGCATATAAAAGCGTGTTTTTTAGTTTTTTAAACTATTAATTATTTTTCATTTTTTAGTTTCTGCTACTCTTGACAAAATGGCGAAAATTTTTTTAATGAACAAGAGTGGCAAATTTTAAAATTTTTCCAACAGATTGCAACTCACTAAAAAATTTCTTCTTCATTAAGTAGCAAAGTTTGAAATTTTGCCAACAGATGGCAATCAGGCAATGTTTGGACCGTTGCCAATATATTGCAACCCACTAAAAAATTTCTTCTTCATTTAATAGCAAAGTTTGAAATGTTGCCAACAAATGGCAACCTAGGTGTTGTTTTTATAATATAATGGAATTTTTTTCCTGGCGATCCAAAAAAGATAACGGGATACTGTTTGCAGATTATTGCATTGTCATGTTTCCTTAATACGTGTGCAAAGTTTCAAAGAAATCGAATAGCTGGAAGTTGGTTAAAATTAGGCTCAAAGATTCCGTTACATAGCCAGATAGTTACAACCCAAGTTAATAAAAGCGTGTTAACGGCATTTATTAACTGTTATTGTTCATAAAAATTGAACACCAATGGTGCAACTAACCCAATTTTGTAAAAGAACTTATTAATTTTTATTGTTCATAAAAATTGAACACCAATGGTGCAACTAACCAAATTGTGTAAAAACTAAAAAATTTCTTCTTCATTTAATAGCAAAGTTTGAAATGTAGCCAACAGATGGCAACCTAGGTGTTGTTTTTATAATATAATGGAATTTTTTTCCTGGCGATCCAAAAAAGATAACGGGATACTGTTTGCAGATTATTGCATTGTCATGTTTCCTTAATACGTGTGCAAAGTTTCAAAGAAATCGAATAGCTGGAAGTTGGTTAAAATTAGGCTCAAAGATTCCGTTACATAGGCAGATAGTTACAACCCAAGTTAATAAAAGCGTGTTAAAAAATAACGACCGTGGTGGCACTACCGCGTTGTCTAAAAGGTGCTGTGAAATGCAGCTGCATGTTTCAGTGCTTGGACAACGTTGATGGAACAGGGGGAACGATGGGTTAAAGATCTAATAACCCGACACCCACGGTACTCTGGTATTTAGGCATAGACCTTCGTGGGATGTCCAAAAGATAAAAAAAGACAAGTTTAAAAACTATGATACTATTATAGAAAAAGCACTATTACAGAAAAAAAAAATAATATTACTAAATGGAAATAAAATAAATACACATCATGGAACACTATAATTTAAACATATATTGTGGTTTTTAACACGCTTTTATTAACTTGGGTTGTAACTATCTATCTATCTATCAATCTATCCATCTGGCTGCCTATGTAACGGAATCTTTGAGCCTAATTTTAACCAACTTCCAGCTATTCGATTTCTTTGAAACTTTGCACACGTATTAAGGACCCATGACAATGCAATAATCTGCAAACAGTATCCCTTTATCTTTTTTTTAATCGCCAGGAAAAAAATCCATTATATTATAAAAACAACACCTAGAATGCCATCTGTTGGAAAAATTTCAAACTTTGCTATTAAATGAGGAAGAAATTTTTAGTGGATTGCAAAGTGTTGACAACGGTCCAAACATTTCCTGGAGTGCCATCTGTTGGCAAAATTTGAAACTTTGCTACTTAATGAAGAAGAAATTTTTAGTGAGTTGCAATCTTTTGCAAATTTTAAAATTTGCTACCATTGTCATTTCATAGGGGGCTGGTTATTTTCTTTTTGCTGCTTAATTAATTAGTATGTTCTAATTTACTGTTATATTAAGAATTTTGTGCAATATAACGAACAAAAAAATGAAAAATAATTAATAGTTTAAAAAACTAAAAAACACGCTTTTATATGCAACCGAACTAAAAATTAAAAAATAATTTTTCATTAAAAAAATATTTTCACTTCATAGTAAAAAGCGTGGGGTGCATTTTACTATTTTTTCATAACTTTTCCATCATAGATATTGGCAAATATAATAATTATAACATTTAATATATTAAGCACCCCACGCTTTTTACTATGAAGTGAAAATATTTTTTAATGAAAAATTATTTTTTAATTTTTAGTTCGGTTGCATATAAAAGCCTGTTTTTTTAGTTTTTTAAACTATTAATTATTATTTTTTGTTGGTTTAAGTATGAATTTTTTGATATTAAGTGTTTAATATGTATTTACTGTATTTTAATTTAGTAATAACCTTTTTTCTGTAGTAGTGCCTTTCTGTGATCAAGTTATATTTTTTAAAGTTTAGCCAAGCAAATTAAAATACTCTCTTAATATAAAAGATATTTCTAAATAAAATATTCGTTAGGGTAGCGAAATAAAAAAAATACTGTTTTGTCATTTTCAGTCATGGCCTTTTCTAAACAAAGCAAAATTTATGAAAAATGCTAATTTTTGGTAAAACTTTAAACAAGAAAGTTATGCTTATAATTATTTTTAAAAAACCGGAAAAAAGCTTAATAAATACAAATAAAAATATACAGGGTGAACATAACAAGAAACAAAGAGAAGAAACAAAAGTTTAGTAATTTTCTAAAAAAATAACCAATATAGAAAAAAATCAATAACACTACAATATTTTACGAAAAAAACTTCACAGTTAGCATATTTAAAGTTTTTCACAACTTTAATAGCAAACCAGTTAAAAAAGATTATGAAAATGCAAAAATCACCCTGTAGCTCCGAGATGGATCGCAATAGCCATGAACTATTATCACTGTAGTTGTTTCCTCACAAAAAAAAGATCGGGAGTACCATATTAGAATTTTGATATTTCTTACGGTTTTCGAGATACCCCGTAAAACCATCTGTACTATTAAGATTATTAAATAAAATTAATTGTATCATTAAAAACTCCATAAAAATGTACCTTTTTGAGCACGAATCGCTTATAACCTCCCCTCAAAGCTATTTTAAGCAAAATATTTCTGCCCCCAATAAAACCAATAAATTTTGTTCCTTGGTATAATAGCCCTTTTCTATACAGGGTGTAATTAAATTAATGGGTAAAAATACAGGGTATGATTTTCTAGCTTCGTTTAGGAAGAAATTTTTTTATGAACATATGTCCTAAACGTCTTAACTTTTAAGCTACAGGGTGCCAAAGTTTTTAAAAAATATCGTTTTCTAATCGTAAATTTAAAACTCTTTAAGATATTTTCACAAAATTCAACATGAACCTAGTAAGCATCAAAAGGTTTTTTTTTTGATTATGTTAAAGTTTTTTAATCCATTTTAATTCAGCAGTAGCGTCCATACTGGGTGTATTTTGGAAATTTTTCAAAAAATATGGTACGCCATTGCTTTTTTAAAACCAAAAATAATTTTTAAAATGCCTATTTATTTTACAATAAATTTGACCTTCTAAACTTTCTTTGTCAAATGGACCATTTCGCGTAAAAAAATAAAAATTTTGATGCACTTTTGGTATATAAAAATTATTTAAAAAAATTAGTCGGCTGGTGCCCTATTTTTAGTTTTTTATGTGTAAACAGTCCATAGTACAAAAAAATGTCAAAAGGTCAAATTTGTTGCAAAATAGATAAGGATTTTAAAAATGATTTTTATTTTTGGAAAAAGCAATGGCGTATCTTTTTTTTATTTTGTAGTATTCATCGCGTACGGACGTCACTGGTTAAAATATTAAAAAACGTCCTATGTTAAAAAATCCTATTGGTGGTTGATAGATTTTTCTTAAAATTTTAACACCCTGTAGCTTAAAAGGTAAGAGGTTTAGGACATATGTTTATATAAACTTTTCTTTCTAAAATAAGCCAAGGATTCATACCCTTTATTTTTAGCCATCAATTTGGTGGCGAGCGTAGTGCAGCGGTAACGTACCAGCTTCTCACCGCAGCGATCCGGGTTCGAATCTCGGAACCGGACATTGGCATTTAATCGCTCGTCACCTGACAGATCGCTTGGCAAACCACTGTGTAGTATTCTGCCTACCCCAGGTAGTAGTTATTTAGACAATAACGTCCGTGGTGGCACTACCGCGTTGTCAAAATGCAAAAATAGCATGTTTCAGTGCTTGGATAACGTTGACGGAGCAGCGTGGAAAAGGGGTTAAACATCTAATAACCCGACACCCACGGTACTCTGGTACTTAGGCATAAAGCCTCTGTGGTGTGTCAAACAGATTTAAAAAAATTACACCCTGTATAGCGCCAATAACTTTTTAGGAAATATGAATTTGTTACTTTGGATGACGGCCCTGCTTTTGGGCAACAATACAGCAAAAATAGACATCACGTTACAAGAACCATCTTTAGGGAAACTTGAGTATCAACAGCAAAATTATTTACAGAATGCCGAGGAATATATACTTCAAGAGCGGTGGCAACAATATAAGGTATAGGTTGGTCCATATTTAATTCATTCTGAAAATGATGCCGCCAAGTACACAAAAAATGATAAAGTAAACAAATCTTCTCGAATGCACATAGCCTCGGACAGAGCCCGATTACATATTTTTAGATAAATAATAAAAATACATTGCTAAAACACGTATCACCTACTTACAAAGCATTCTCTTATTTCGCCTCTGTCCTACTATAAAACCGGTGACACGTTGCGTTGTACTAGAAACTCTTCGGGTTAAATATTTTTGCCGCAATAAATCATTGTTCACAAAAGGGTTTCTTTACTTTATCATTTTTTGTGTACTTGGCGGCATCGCTTTCAGAATGAATTAAATAGGGACCCATGTTTAATAAAATCCATTTGATGCGTCTTCGCCCACGGGTCCACGTTACGTCACTGGTATTATATTAAATTATAAACAGTGCTTAAATTGAAACAAAATAATATATATGGCTTTTCTCCATAATAAAAGGGTTAATTAAACATTTTAAGAAAATTAAACTTTATAAAAACTATAAAAACTATTCTGTACTTGCATATTATAATAAAAGTTAAGATTACTTTAAAACAAATAAATTAATAAAATATTTATTATAAAATAACTTTTAAATTTAGGTTATAAAAAAATTACTTACTATACAGAGAAGGTTCATAATTTCGAATTTATTTTATCATAAACCAATAAAATAAAATCTTAACGAGACTGCCAGAACGAGAAACTATAATATACACTGCTTGTCTAAAGTCAGGACCTCCCACTTTTGAATTGTTTAATATTTTTTCATAAACATTTGAGGACTTTAGTAAGACAACAGACACCGAATTTTGGACAAAAAAATATCATATACTATAAATGTCAAACTGGAAATTAGGCGCCATTTTGAAAAAAAATCAATAAAAGGGAATTGTACATTTTCTGGTATTTTTATTAATAATAAAGAAGGATTTTTCTAAAATTTAAGGGAGTATTTGATTTTACCCAAACTTTTCATGGCCAACAAAAAGCATTTTTAATAAGCTTTTTAGATAGGTGCTACATAAGGGTTGTTTCCATGTAAAATTTTTAAGTGACGGGGGATGCAGGTTAAGGTGTTGATAGAGGTATTTTGAAAAATACGTCATTTATATTTCAACCAGGAAAATGATAATTTTTGTATTACTTCTCACCATCCAGATAAAAATCAAGTTTTAAAAGAGAATCCTCCTTTTAATTTTTGTTTTCGTAATTAAATTAAATTTTATGAACAAATTCTAAAAGCAAAAGAAGATACATTCATAATTTTTAAAGAAATAAAAAAATTGAAATAGCAAGTAATTACCTGTATTACCAAAGTATAGAAGGAACAGTTTAAAAATGTAAATTCGGTGCTCTTTGATAAGAAAAAAATCACAAAAAAGTTTAAAGCAAATAAATCGGCATGCTTGTCTTCGCGGCCGCTTTTGCTATATTTCTTTTATGATATGCCGGTTGATGCAACTGGTCATCGCACTATGTAGAAATTAATTTTTTGGTCAAAATTCTGATACTTACCAATCTATCTTAAAATGAGGTGCTTTTTACTGGAAAAATATTATAAATTATTACAAATGCACAACCTAAAACTTATTATATGTTATTATAAATTTACACCCCCTTAACATTATTATTTTTTATTGTACAAAATAACCTAAAATGTCAGCTTGTTTGGTTAATTCGGTAGTATTCTAATCAGTAATCCGATGATTATTATCTCATATGATATACAGGGTACGACAATAGGTATGATTTTTAAAATGGAATACCCTGAATATTATATCACCACCAAAAAAATCTTTTAAAATGCTTTAAAAAATACTACATTTTGATGTGTCTATCTCAATTATATGACCATCCAAATCTGAAAAATAATTTTAAATTATTCTTAGAAGCGTAATAGAGATACATCTTCCCAACTTTTTTATTTTTTAACATATAAAATAAATAAAAAACACTGTTTTGTTGGGTAGATTCTGTAGAATCCATATCTTTCATCAGAATGCTTTTATCTTTTAGGATATACAGTGTAGGACAAAACATATTAAATTTTAAATTGGGAAACCTTGTAAATTATAAAAAAATCTTGTATCTGTGCTTACGCTCAGAAGTAACAAAAAGTAGGAAGGAAATTGTAAGTACAAAAACTGATAAAGAAAAAGGTAAAAAAATATTTGACAAAAATAGCGAGACTTCGCGAGACTGCATCGGAAACACAACAATAGCTTTTGTTATTTAAACTCTTTTACTTTTTTTAGTAAACAAGGCTAATAATAAACTAAGTAGATTAAATGTTGTATATTTATGTTTACTTAAAATACATTTTCAAGTTTCCTATTACCCCAATAGAAGTCGTCATATCCTTTTATAATTTTGCGTACATGTAGTTTGGAGTAGGTATCTACTTTGAAATACACAGCATGAGCCATTAAAATTTCAAAGTTGCCTTTTGGCCAAAATAATGGATTTCTATCCCATAGTGTATTGGCGTGTCACTGTAAAGGATAGCAGCGCCTTTGTATAAAATAGTCCGATTGCAGGCGGCCTTTTTATGTTTTTTGTATTATTTTCAAAGGGTACCAAATTTGCGCTTTTAAAATGTTCTTACTATACATCGATTGGCCATTTTAAATTTCTTTAAAAATATGGGGAAAGTCAAAAAGTATGCCATTTTTCCTCTTAAATTAAATACCCTGTACCAGTTTTTTAGATATAGTCATTTAAAGATCTTATCTGCACCAGTGTACGGTATTTAATTTGTAGAGTATGTATAACAAATACTACGAGGATGATGAAGAAGATAATAGAAGAAGGAACATCTTTTTTGATAATGTGAAATTTATAGATGATCATAATAAACTCTACAATAGAGGCATATCAACCTTTGAACTTGGCCATAACGAGTTTTCTGATCTTACGCACGATGAGTTTTTGGGTAAGTTAGGTTGTCATCATACCGGGTGTTGCTCCGTCGAGCGGGACATAGGGAATCCCATGTAAATTTTGAAGTAGTCAAATATTGGCTCCCCTAATTATTGAAGAAAAAAATGTTATAAGGATTTATTGAAGAGCACAGTAAGTTCCACCTAAAATAAAAATTTGAGCATTTTTCAACCAACCAGTAAAGAGTAAACTGCTTAATACTTCTGCAACGTAGTATCTCATTATGCACCCTGTACTCTAGAAATCAATAATAAAAACACCATATCGATTTATCAGTGACAATTTAGATCATTAATTTATAATGTCATTGCCAAAACTGAATTATTTTATACGGGAATTTTAAAAAGAATCCTCGTATTTCATTTTAGTTTACAGCTAATTTCAACACATGCACTCACAGTTACGCAAGACAATAAAACAAATTTTTCTACATTTAGAAATCACTTTATTACGAAAATATCAGGATTTAATCAAATGCTCAAATATTCCTCCATTAACTGCCAGACAATAACCCAAACGATTATAAAACTCATTTCTTACGTTGGCTAGTTGGTACATCGATATTCTGGCACATTCAGCGGAAATAGCATTCCTTAGCTGGACTAAATTTTCATATTTTTTATTGGTAGCTTAGTTTTTAAATGTCCCCATAAAAAATCGTTTGGAGAAAGATCATATCGATTTTCTTCACATTTGCAATTATTGATTACTGTGCCTGTAGTTTCAAATTTTTTCCGTCCTATTGTCGATTTATTTGGTATTGGCCTATTGGGAAAATAGGCTGCAAACATGTCCGCTACTCTTCGATAACTATCTCCCTGGTAAAACCATTTTATAATAGTGATTTTTTCTTGATTTAAGTAGTTCATTATTTAAAAATGATGTGACATTGATCTGACAACTTAAGAGTAAGAGGTTAAATAATTTTTCTAGTATTTTATTATAAACTTCTAATAATACAAGGCGCGTAAGAAGATAGGAGATTCGTAACTTATTTTAGCATTTATCTCTTAGCTGGCGGACTGAGAAGAGCTGAAATTTGTACAATAGGTACAACTTTTTATGCTCTTTAAAAAATCCTAATAATATTTTCTTCTAAAATAATTAGGGGAGCCAATATTGGACCACTTCAAAATTTACATGGGATTCCCTATGTCCCGCTCGACGGAGCAACACCCGGTATGTAAATCTCAATTTACAAACTTGAAGTTTTATTCTGGCTGCCGTTGCAGTTCCTGTTCTCAAGTTTAACCTATGTAAACTAATGTAACCATTTATAAACGCGCCATCGCACCATAGGATGTTTTAATACTAATTTAAATCAATATTTCGACGCCCCACTGTGGGACTAAAAATCGTTGGAAAAAAGTTTATAATTATTGTTTAAAAAGTTTAAAGCCAGCTTTTGATTTAATAACACTTGTGTAATATTTTTTAGGTGTTTTAGTGCTTGTAGAGCAATGTTAGATTTTTTTAATTTTAGATTTTAATAAAATATAATCACAATGCACTTAAGATTTTGAAGACTATTTTTTTTGGATATATAATTACATTAACTACATTTTCGTGCAAAAATCGAATATCTAAGAGTCAACCTTCCTAAGATGCTTAAGTTTGTCCTAAATTTTTTCAAACATCCGGCTTGTTTTTTGACTTGATCAAAATTTAACTTTTGTCGTTGGCAGCAGCAAAACGCCAAATTTTTCTAGCTAATGAGCTAAGTTTACAATTTTAAACTATTTTTGCTTTCTTAGTTCTATCAATATTTTGTGATCTAACCAACGTTTTGTGATATTGTCACAGTTTATTTAAATTTCTCGCCATACAACTCTTTACATAATATATGTCGAAATTGATTTTAAAATTAATATCCACTTGCAGTATGGTAATTGTAATATTTTTTAGAGCAATATACAACACACACAAGATCAGATTTTAATTCTGTCGATAACGACAATCCCATGGGAAATTTTGAACCAACTGTACGCAATCACCCCACTGTTCGCTATGACAACCCCACTGTTCGCTATGACAACCCGACTGTTCGCATCTGACCACCAAATGCCGCAACTGTTCGCTGTATTTGACAACCCAATTGTTCGCAATAACCACCCGACTGTTCGCTATGACAACCCCACTGTTCGCTATGACAACCCGACTATTCGCTCTGACAACCCAACTTTTCGTTATGACAACCCAACTGTTCGCAACGACCACCTAAATGTTCGCAACGATCCAGCTGTGTTTGACCACCCGACTGTTCGCTATGACAACCCGACTGTTCGATATGACGACCCGACTGTTCGCTATGACAACCCGACTGTTCGATATGACAACCCGATTGTTCGATATGACAACCCGACTGTACGCTATAACAATCCGACTGTTCGCTATGACAACCCGACTGTTCAATATGACGACCCTACTGTGCGCTATGACAACCCAACTGTTCGTTATGACAACCCGACTGTTCGATATGACAACCCGACTGTACGCTATGACAATCCGACTGTGCGCTATGACAACCCAACTGTTCGCAATGACAATCCGACTGTTCGCTATGACAACCCGACTATTCGATATGACAACCCGACTATTCGATATGACAACCCGACTGTACGTAATAAACGTACCAAACAAACCAATATGTACGACGAACCAACATTACACAGTGAACCAATAGAAAAACGGTACCTTGAAAGTCGCTATGCTCCTCTTTTTCCCATTAAATCTCCACATGATAAGGTCGATCAAAAATCAGCTCGTGATGATACTTTGGAATTTCTGGTTCCTGAAAATGTTATGTTGCCGTATACGGTCGACTGGAGAAGCGCCGGAGCTGTCACCCCGGTAAAAGATCAGGGAAAATGGTGCAAGGCGTCTTGGCTATTTAGTACAGTAAGTACATATTATACTTTAATAAGTATTCCGGATGTCAACGAATCTTTTAAACAAGCCATAACTTCTAGAGTATTGAACATAACAAAATAAGACTTGGTAGAAGTAAATGGTATGAAAAAAGGAGGGTTTTCGCACATTTCTTACTTTTTGGTTACTTCCGGTTTAACTGGAAATGACTTTAATTTTGATTTTTTTATTGAACACCCTGTATATTTTACCATTTTTGGATTTCTAAGACAATTTTAAATAGCAATTTGGCATTTTAAATAGTTTTTACGCCCACTAGATTAGAAGGTGAAACACAATAAGCGTATCCTTTCTTCTCTTAACACCAATAAATCGTCTGGGCTGAATGGCATACCAGCAATCGTATTAAAAAAATGTGCTCCAGAACTTGCACCCGTCCTAACTCGGCTCTTTTGAATTTCTTATGATACAGGTATCTTTCCGAAGAGCTGGAAAGCTGCACGTGTTCAACCTATTCCCAAGAAAGGATCTAAATCTCTTCTATCTAACTATAGACCAATTTCAATTCTCTCAGTTCTTTGTAAAGTAATGGAAAAATTCATTAATTTACAAATCCTTAAGTATTTGGAAAAACACAAAATTTTGCATGACAGGCAGTATGGATTTCGCCACAAAAGATCAACAGCATATCTTCTTTCCTTCGTATCAAACTGCTGCAATAAGTCTCTTGAGTTTCTAGGTGAGTCCTAGATCGTTGCTCTTGATATCTCCAAAGCTTTTGACCAGGTCTGACATGCAGCACTTCTTGATAAACTTCCCTCCTATGGTCTTTCAACTAAACTCTGTACTTGGCTCTCTAGTTATCTATCTGATCGACGTATATCAGTTATTATGGACGGCCATTCTTCAAGCTTTCACCAAGTAAATGCTGGAGTTCCTCAGGGCTCAGCACTGGCACCAACATTGATTTCTTCTTCACATCAACGACCTTCTCTCGTCCACAACTAATTCCATTCATAGTTTCGCCGACGATAGTACCGTTCACTCCAGTTTTCAGGTTCCTAAACCCATCTCTAAACCTAATTTGGAAGACAAACGCAGAGCGATACAGATATCTCTTTCGCAGGATCTTAATTTAATTTTGGATTGGGGAGCCAAAAATCTCGTCCATTTAATGCATCCAAAGCACAATCATGTTCCTTGTGGCGCAAAGAGTCATTAAATACTCATCCTTTACTTATGAGCGGCCAAGTTTTGCAGAACAAAGATACCTTTAATCTTGTGGGCGTCACATTTGAAAGTAACCTTAACTGACATAAACACATTGTATCTATAGCAACGACGGCTTCAAAAAAGCTTGGATTTCTCTTTCGAGTCAAAAAGTATTTTTCCCCTTCTAATTTATACACCTTATATGTGTCCCAAATCCGACCTTCCTTGGAATATTGTTCTCATATCTGGGGCATGGCGTCCCACACAACCCTAAGCATTCTTGATTCCATTCAAAAAGATCTATTCGTCTCATTAATGAAGAATTGTCCAGTATAATTCCTCCACTCACGGTTGTCAACAGAGAAACTCATGGTGCCACGCGTATGCATCCCTATACGGTCCAACTGGACAGTCCTGGAACTTCCCACTTTGTTCGTTCATTTATCCCTTTTATCCCCCACAAATCTCCAAGTATTTACGTCCCGTGTCAACAAACTCCCCCTAAAATTATACTTTTACTTCGTACATAAATAGAGTTGGGACACCCTGTATAAGGTCTTTTCCAATCGCAGTAACATCAGAAATTGTCGGGTGTGTCAGATTAAAATAGGGTGAGTTAATTACATGCTAAACAGTGTATTCCACTTATCTATAAAATGCTAATTTTTACATTTTCGAGCGTACCTATTTTTTTTTTTTTTTTTTGACCAAAAACATATAAACCAATAAGATCCGACCGATTTCCACAAGCCAAAATAATAACATTATTTTTGGACATATTTAAAAATCTATAGTCGCTTCCCCCACCAATAAAAGGTATACATTATATCAAGGTTAGTTTATATTTATAAGGTTGCGACATATCCTCAACTTTTAGGCAGTTCGAGGTCGGGGACGCAAGGAAGGGCACTCCACGGAGAAAAGTTGGCAAGCCTGGGTTAAAATCAAAGCTGATGATCAATCCAGTGGCGTCTAGAATTTGCGCATTTCATTTTGCATTGTTTTGAAAGTGATATTTGTTAAAAGATGTAATTCCAAATGTTTTTTATTTAAAGTAAAATAATTTACAACTTATTAATAACTAAAAACTGTTGTGTAAACTGTTGTTCTGCTAATACAATAAACTGTATATCTCCGGCACTGAACAACATGGCCGAAAAATGGGACATGTGACGTCATAACACGTCAAAGCAATATAGCCGAATGTCGTGACCTTATATAGACCGACTTTGACATAATATAACTTTTTTTATCATCTGAGCTTTGCAACCCAATAGGTCTCTATGCATCGTGGGCTCCTCTACTATGGCGTTCTTTTTTTTCTATCAAATTTTAATAAAAATGATTCTCGAAAATTGCGAAAAAAGTGAAATTCTATCTGTATTTTTTCGTGAATTTGATTAAATTTTAACGTTAAATCAAAAAATTTACAAAAATGTCCGCCCTTTTTTAGTTTTTAGAGCATCCATTCATAAATAAGTTCTTCATCATAGCTTTTATAAAATTATAAACAATTATGTTTATTATTATTTTTCCATACCTAAAATGTAATCCATTTCCCATCGCAAAAAAAAGTTCAAACAAAATCGCTTTCAAAAATTAGATTTTCTTAATGCTAAGAAATCTAAGCCAACTTATTTTTAGACAGGATCTTTGGAAGGACAAGTCTTCCGTAGAACCCGGGAGTTAACACCTCTAAGCGAACAAAACATTTTAGATTGTTCAGATAAATACGGGAACAATGGCTGTCGTAACGGAACCACACTGAATTCCTTTAGATACATACTTATGAATGGAGGAGTTGATGTGAATGGAACCTATCCATGGTATGGCAAAAAACTATGGGCATGCCATTACAAAAAATACCCATTTAATCCAAAAATCTTCGGAATAGTAAAAATCCAAAGCGGGAATGAAACTGCTCTACAAGCTGCGGTGGCTACAGTCGGTCCAGTTGCTGTAGCTGTAGATGCGAGCAACAGAAAGTTTCAATTCTACAAAAGAGGAATCTACAATGATCCTTTCTGTGGGACCACCAGACTGAACCATGAGATGTTGGCCGTGGGATATGGGAAGGATTTTGGATAGTTAAAAATTCTTTTGGGAAAAATTGGGGGAGAAAGGGTATATTTTAATGGCGAGGAATAAAAGAAATCAATGTGGAATTGCCACAAGAGCTCTATATCCTTTGGTTTAGAAGTAAAATAGAAAAACGTAACTTAAGTTTTTAATTTTATATTAACTAGTTATTATTTGTTTTATAAATATATTTTTACTATAACAAAAGTGTTCTTTTTTTTAATTTTCCAACTCAAAAACGTACAAAATAGTAATTTATGTAACGGGTGCATAAAGTGATACATTTTTGGAAGATGATCCGATAAGTAAAAAAGACACTTTATGCATGTGTTACATACTATATTTTTTCCACGACTGTATAAAAATTTTCCAAAATACGATTTTATACATGTTTTATTTATCTAAACCTAATAATTTTTACAGCCCAGCCATTATATCGCAACCAAAAATAATTTTTTGAGAGACAACTATCTCTTTATAACTATACATTTATTACTTAATTTTAGAAAATTGTATGTACTTACTTTTTGTAGAAATAATAATAAAACAGTATAAATTCCTTTTCACTATCTTAGTCATCCAAATTCATTATTACTATTAATTTACGAAAATTTCTATTAAATTTATTTGCAAACTGTCAAATTTTAAAACTAGTGACACATGAACTAAAAGAAATAATGACGAAATCAAAGGTAACTTGACCGTTTTGTTCAGTTGATGTCACGTTTACTGTTCCATTACAATCCATAGTTTCATTGCATAAATTGATATTTAAGTGTATAGTAGTAGGCATTGAAACAAAACACTAATTCAAAGTGTGAAAAAAGCTTCAAAGTGTTAAATAAAAGTTACTTTTTTCACTTTATGTAGTGTACTGGAATGAAGTACTTTAACTTTATGTTAACACATAAAAAAACAGCATTTTTTAACGGTCGTGAAAAATAGTATATTACACAACAAATGTCGAAAGTGATATATTTCAGGCGATAGCCGAGTTCGACAATACCACGAGTGTGAAAATCACTTTTGGCACGAGTCATGTACAATTTTTTTCCTACAACCAAAAAATATTTATATACCAAAAATTCTAAGTTAGTTTTTTTATATCATTTTTTTAAACACAGACAAGATAATAGAGACATTTTGCACCTCTTAAAATAACAGACGTTTTTTGGCCTTCTTATGGTTATCGTTATTAAACATAACGATTAGGGCAGCAGTTTTAGACAGAGATTTTGCAGCCTCTTTTAAGAAATTTATCTTGCGTCTGCGCTTTCGACACATAACCTTATTTTTGCCTGTGGTTGACCGATTTTAAAGTTTACGAAAAATCAGTACTTACTTTTATTCTCCATAAGTTATATATTGATATTTAAATATATGCAAATAGTTCTCTTAATTTTGTTTTTTTTTTAAAGTAGATGTAAAGAATACAGTATAAGCAAAACACAAAGTAAGGTTAGGTTTAGTAGAATAAAAAGCAAGTGTGCCAGATTGTAACATGTAAATTAATTACTGAATTAAAACATCCTTAAAAATGCAAGTCCGTTTTAATTTCTTTACACTATTTTATTTTTCTTACTGCTATGGATTTTTCGCTAATTAGAGCCTATGTATCAATGATATTTTAATTAATACGGCATTAAAATGTCAACCTTCTTAAATAATTGATATTAAAAATTCTACAATCCGGCAACCACGCAGTTTAACAATAACGATAACGATAACGATAAGCTCTTCGGTATTCATCCGTAATTAAAGGAGTCCGGTATGGTTAATAACGATAACGGATCATGTTTGCGTTACTGCGCAGACTCAGAATAACGTTAACCACAACGGAATTGCAAAATAAGAGGTGCAAAATGTCTCTATTCTGACAAAAACTTACGTAAATCAATGTCAATGCCAAAAAATCCAAATAAAGAAATTACCTTTAATAGTATGTAAAAGCATGTACGTATTTAGTATTTTTATTTTAGTTTCTTTACCAAAGTGTACGCACTGTAATTTTTAATTAAGATTTTTAATTTGCGTAAAAACACTGTATCACCAACAAAACTTACAGTCCCAAATGGATTAAATTAAATTTCAACTCTAAATTAAAAAAATATATATTTAACACACCGTAGTTCAAAAACTAAGACGTTTAGGACATATGTTTATATGAGGTTTTTTATTTTCTGTTGTAGAATCGCTCCGTAAAGATTGTCAGTTGAGTTACTGGACACCCTGT
Organism: Listronotus bonariensis; assembly: GCA_014170235.1. NCBI lineage: Eukaryota > Metazoa > Arthropoda > Insecta > Coleoptera > Curculionidae > Listronotus > Listronotus bonariensis. The sequence continues at coordinate 9,862 of JACEGR010000496.1, read as the reverse complement.
ATGTATAAAGGTAATTTGATTATGATGTTAATAAATTTTAAGTTTTAGGTAAAGTGCCCTCTGGCGGTATTTAAAAAAAAAGTACTTTTGTCTTAAAATTTTAGAATCTGCAAAGCTCGATTTGTATGCCAAATATCAACTAGATTAGTTAAAAAATAAATAAAATATGGCGAAAAAATCAAAATAAAAATTGAACTTTGACGGCTTGTAACTCGAAAACCGAATAACATTTTGAAAAAAAAATTATATGAAGTTCTACCCTTATTTTGTAAAGTAGAATCACCCCTTAAGTTTTGATATTGATTTTTGAATCACCCTGTATATTAGTATAGATTTTTCAAGATCCCTATTAGATCTTGAGTTTTTAACCACTTTCTTTCTGTCTTAAAATTTAGTTACGAAACTTTAAAAAAGTAATAAAAATACGTTTATTTTATAACTTATCTTTTATTTATTATAATAAAACGTTGTACAGGGTGGCCTTCTATATTTTAACCCATTTTGATTGCAAATGACTTTAAAACAAAATAAAGTTGTTAAGATACGGTTTTTGTAGAAAGCCTTAGATTTAGACAAAAACACAATGGCCGATTTTTCGATATAGGGCATCTTTGGTATTTTAATTGGCACACCCTGTATATTTTTCTATATTCATAAAATTAAATCTGTCACCTTTAAAAAATGTAGCATAGGGTATGGTTGTTTCCAAAGATAATGGATTTATTGATCTTTAAAAAATGACTGCATGGCTTTTAATATTATTATTTGACAATGACAATTTTCTACATACTTAGTTATAGAAAAAAACGGCAACAAAGTTATATAATATTAACAATAATAACAAAAGCTTAAAAAGGGCAATTTAGCCCTATTGCAACTAATATTTTGTAAATATCGTCTACCTTTGTTGCCGTTTTTTTTACTTTTTATGTAGCAAATTTTCATTTTGAAATAATACTTGCCATGTAGCCAATTTTTCGAGGGTCAATCAATCATTTATTTTTTAAAATCACTATAGCTTATTTTTATAAAAACATAGTAATAGAGAAAAATCTATAGGGTGTTCCTATCTTATAACTAGTACAACAAAACAACCGCTCAATTTGTATTTATGTCTAAAAGATGATATATAACTTCTAAATATCTAAGGCTTTCTGCGAAAACAGTATCTTGATAGTTATAAATGAAATAAAGTTGTTTTTGCTTTACAGTTACTCTAAAACAAAGTGTGTCAAAATATAGACGATCACACCCATAATTTGCTTATAAATTAGCATTTAAAAGATTCCTCATATCACTGGATAAAGTGCAGCTGAAGCTACAGCACAATGATTGCCCTTATTCCGCATCAACAACATATACCCAAATTCCCCCATTTATGTCCCCAAGAGTTCTTCAGTATCCAATAATCGTACTGCTTGTAACTACCATAACCCACTGCTAGCATTCCATGTGTATACTCTTTGCTACTGCAAGTTTCATCGTAGAATATTCCTCCAGAGTAAAACCTCATCTTTTTGCATCGACCATTATAGATATTGGACCCACTTTAGCAACAGCTTTTTGCAGCTCAGTTTCGTTATTTTTTGGTATATTGACAAACTTTGACATTCTCGATCCAATGGCATCATACCTAAATAAGCATCTTCTAGATCGCTTGGCCTGGTAGGGATAAGAATCTTCTAGGTCAATTCCCCCATTATCGATGATGTATTGAAAGCTCATGTCCACTCTTCCACCCAGACAACCATTATTGTTGTATTTCTTTCTTTTGTAGGTGCAATCTACAATATTTTGTTCGCTGAGTGAGACAAGTTTTTTGATTTGAAGTAATGTTGAGCTTCCAGCAGAACCAGTCTGAAACAAAGCACGTTTTTGAATGTGGTAGACAATTATTAAAAAGTGATGAGCTTACTCTATTTGCACTTGATAACGGACAGAGATAGGACTGTCCGAAACGTTGTGTGAATAATTAATATAAAGGCAATGGAAGTCCGAAATTATTTAAATATTCAAATACGTTTAAATACGGTGTTTCTGAAAGTCAAATATATCTAATAAAAGGTGCAGTGTTTTTAAACATGCATGTCCTGAAATTATTTTGGGAGATACAGAGTTCTTAAAAAAAAATAATGGCTGTAAAGTATTTTTAACTGTAACCCTTATAGATAGTAGATCCTCGACTGTCTGGCTGGCGATAGCGGTTGCGTTGGCGCTCAGCTGTGATCTTGACATTTAGAGCTGCCACTAATATATCAAAAATGCATACTTTGATTATATATTATCGTTTCAAGTTTCAAAACATATCAAACGGTTTAGAGGTTAGAAAGGGGGCGATTATATATTTAGCAATGATAAAAGTGTCTGTCAATAAAAAAAAATGTGTTTGGTAAACCTATACCGGGTGATGCATCGCCGGGCGGACATAGGAAATCCCATGTAATTTTTAATGGGGTCAATTATTGGCTGCCCCAATTATTTTAGAGAAAATTCTATTGAAGTTTATTGACGAGCATGCAAATCTACGTCCATGGTAAAAACTTTAGATTTTTCGGTTAATCCGTTTGCTAGTTAGATGCTAATATATTTTTAAAAATTGTTACATTATTATCGCCTCATATTTATGAACAACAATAAAAATACCAGTTGGCGTGACATAACGTTGTCATTTTAAAATTTAGTGCTTTATTATTATCAAAAAATCGTACGGTGAAAAGATTAAAGTTGTATTTATACAAACGAATTAAGTTAAGTTAAACTAAACTAGAGTAACAAATTTCAAGAACTTATGACATTTATAATATTTACATGCTTCAATAAATTATTAATATTATTATAATAATTAATATGTTAATAATTAATAGTTTAAAAAACTAAAAAAACACGCTTTTATATGCAACCGAACTAAAAATTAGAAAATAATTTTTCATTAAAAAAATATTGTCATTTCATAGTAAAAAGCGTGGGGTGCATTTTACTATTTTTTCATAACTTTTCCATCATAGATATTTGCAAATATAATAATTATAACATTTAATATATTTATCACCCCACGCTTTTTACTATGAAATGACAATATTTTTTTTAATGAAAAATTATTTTCTAATTTTTAGTTCGGTTGCATATAAAAGCGTGTTTTTTAGTTTTTTAAACTATTAATTATTTTTCATTTTTAGTTTCTGCTACTCTTGACAAAATGGCGGAAAATTTTTTAATGAACAAGAGTGGCAAATTTTAAAATTTTTCCAACAAATTGCAACTCACTAAAAATTTCTTCTTCATTAAGTAGCAAAGTTTGAAATTTTGCCAACAGATGGCAATCCAGGCAATGTTTGGACCGTTGCCAATATATTGCAACCCACTAAAAAATTTCTTCCTCATTTAATAGCAAAGTTTGAAATGTTGCCAACAGATGGCAACCTAGGTGTTGTTTTTATAATATAATGGAATTTTTTTCCTGGCGATCCAAAAAAGATAAAGGGATACTGTTTGCAGATTATTGCATTGTCATGTTTCCTTAATACGTGTGCAAAGTTTCAAAGAAATCGAATAGCTGGAAGTTGGTTAAAATTAGGCTCAAAGATTCCGTTACATAGCCAGATAGTTACAACCCAAGTTAATAAAAGCGTGTTAACGGCATTTATTAACTGTTATTGTTCATAAAAATTGAACACCAATGGTGCAACTTACCCAATTGTGTAAAAGAACTTATTAATTTTTATTGTTCATAAAATTGAACACCAATGGTGCAACTAACCAAATTGTGTAAAAACTAAAAAATTTCTTCTTCATTTAATAGCAAAGTTTGAAATTCTTTCCAACAGATGGCATCCTAGGTGTTGTTTTTATAATATAATGGAATTTTTTTCCTGGCGATCCAAAAAAGATAACGGGATACTGTTTGCAAATTATTGCATTGTCATGTTTCCTTAATACGTGTGCAAAGTTTCAAAGAAATCGAATAGCTGGAAGTTGGTTAAAATTAGGCTCAAAGATTCCGTTACATAGCCAGATTGATAGATACATACAACCCAAGTTAATAAAAGCGTGTTAAAAATAAACTTAAGATTTAAGAAAATCAAATCAAAAAATCATTGACTGCTAAACAATAACCCAGACGTTCATAAAATTGTCTTTTTACATTGCCTAACTGGTAAATTGAAATTTTATTGCATTCTGCAGAAATAGCATTTTTTAACCCATCTAGATTGAGTAATTTTTATCCTTGTATATCATGCTTTTTAAATGGCCCCAGAGGAAGAAGTCATTTGGCGAAATATCAGGAGACCTAGCTGGCCAATTTATGGTGTGATGTAGGCCAATAGTATTTACAATAAAAGCATTGTGTAAATATTCCACGGTACGTTAGTATTTAAGCTTTTAGTCTTCGTGGTTTGTCCAAAGGTAAAAAAAAAACTTACAGCACTAAATGCGTAGCAAGAACCACAATCTCCCTGATCTTTAACTTCGGTCACAGCACCGACTGATCTCCAGTCCAGTTCTTTCGGCAAGCCACTCACGTCAGGAAATGAATCAGTTGAACTACTAAACACATTTTCATTTGAGACTATTCTGTTAACTTCATCAATACTTGAGTTATACGGCCTAAAATATTTTAATTACAAGTATTGAAATAGTTTTTAAACTATTTCTGATTCTACTAAGGGGCGGTATTTGGTTTAAGAATCGGCAATAAGAAGAAAATACATAAGCATTTGTATTACCTTTATAGCCAAACCAAAAAATAGACTACCTTTAGGTTGCTTTCCAAGGCCTTCTATACAGGGTGTTTCCTAACTACGGTACGAAACTTTAGGATGTGATTTTATATATATTTTGAGATACAGGTCGTTTTCGTTAAATTTAAGGAAAAAATTCCCTACTGTCTTGGTGTATTATACAAAGTATTTTACTCCCTTTAAAGACAGTCAAAAGAAATGCGATTTCAGTAGGGCATCAACGGTAGGATTTAATATCCTACCTCTGGACAATGAAACTTGTCTAATAAGTAGACGCTTGTATTCTATGCTATTCACCACGACTCGATACAGCCTCACTGATGAGTTCCTGTAAGGCAGGCGAAACCGGTCTGAGAAGAGAGTCGTGGTGGATAGCATAGTAAAGCTTCTGCAAGCAGGATGTTTTCTTTTGACTGTCTTTAAAGGGAATAAAATACTTTGTATAATACACCAAGACAGTAGGGAATTTTTTCTTGTGCTTCATAACATATATAGCCACCCCGCTACAATTGATGCTCGTATTTATTGAATGCGATTTCAGTAGGGCATCAACGGCATGATATAATATCCTGCCTCTGGACAATGAAATTTGTCTAATAAGAAGACGCTGGTTTTCTATGCTATTCACCACGACCCGATACAGCCTTACTGATGAGTTCCTGTAAAGCAAGCGAAACCGGTCTGAGGAGAGAGTCGTGGTGGATAGCATAGAAAAGCAGGATGTTTTCTTTTAACTGTCTTTAAAGGGAGTAAAATACTTTGTATAATACACCAAGACAGTAGGGAATTTTTCCTTGTGTTTTTAATATATATATATAAATATATATATATATATATATATATATATATATATATATATATATATATATATATAAAACACAAGGAAATAATTCCCTACTGTCTTGGTGTATATACAAAAGTATTTTACTCCCTTTAAGACAGTCAAGAAATGCGATTTCAGTAGGGGCATCAACGGTAGGATTTAATATCCTACCTCTGGACAATGAAACTTGTCTAATAAGTAGACGCTTGTTTTCTATGCTATTCACCACGACTCGATACAGCCTCACTGATGAGTTCCTGTAAGGCAGGCGAAACCGGTCTGAGGAGAGAGTCGTGGTGGATAGCTATAGAAAAGTTTCGCAAGCAGGATGTTTTCTTTTGACTGTCTTTAAAGGGAATAAAATACTTTGTATAATACACCAAGACAGTAGGAATTTTTTTCCTTGTGCTTCATAACATATATAGCCACCCCGCTACAATTGATGCTCGTATTTACTGAATGCGATTTCAGTAGGGCATCAACGGCATGCTATAATATCCTACCGCTGGACAATGAAACTTGTCCTAATAAGTAGACGCCTGTTTTCTATGCTATTCACCACGACTCGATACAGCCTCACTGATGAGTTCCTGTAAGGCAGGCGAAACCGGTCTGGGAGAGAGTCGTGATGTATAGCATAGAAAAGCAGGATGTTTTCTTTTGACTGTCTTTAAAGGGAGTAGAATATTTTATATAATACACCAAGACAGTAGGAAATTTTTCCTTTTTTCTTGGATTGGTTAAAAAAATAAATGCAATATGGCGAAGAAACCAAAATAAAAATTGAACTTACCGGCTTGTAACTCGAAAACAAATGACATTTTGAAAAAAAATTGATATGAAGCTCTACCCTTATTTTGTCAAGAATCACCCCCTTAAGTTTAAGTTTAAGATCGATTTTTGAATCACCCTGTATAAGCGTTTCTAGACTCTTTTGGTTTCTTTTGGTCACACTGTATAAAGCTGTACTATTATTTTATCATATAGAACAAACATAGAGCCTTTAGTTTCGTGATCAATCTTTAAATGACCCCTCTGTAGATTTTATTTTTACTTACATATAAATTCTTCTAAATTCTTCATCTGTAAGATCCCCAAATTTATTCATGCCCATTTTGTAAGTTTTTGCACCCAATTCGTATAGTTTATTATGCTCCAGAATTGTGTGCATGTTGTCCATAAAAACTTGCATCCGGTATTGTTCTTCATCTTTAGTATGATACATTTTATTGTGCTCCAGCTAAAATTATTTAAACTGAGTAATTAACCTATAAATACTGATATCTCAAAAATGGTTTTAACTATTAAGGAGATTATGTAAAAAATACAAAGTGTCCCAACACTACCCAGTTAATATTCACATAAAGGTAAAGATAGCCCACAATTTCAACTTATGTGGCGAGCAGTGGTGCAGTGGCTAGCGTGTCAGCCTCTCACCGCGGCGATCCGGGTTCGAATCTCGGAGTCGGACATCGGATTTTCATTGCTCGTCACCTCACAGTTGGCAATGGCAAACCACTGTGTAGTATTCTGCCAATTCTAGGTAGTAGTTATTTAAAAATAACGTCCGTGGTGGCACTACCGCGTTGTCTAAAAGGTGCTGTGAAATGCATAACTGCATGTTTCAGTGCTTGGATAACGTTGACGGAACACGACAATAATGGGTTAAACATCCAGTAACCCGGCACTCACGGTACACTGGTATTTAGGCATAAGCCTTCCTGAGATGTCATAAAGATTAAAAAAAACCCTGTATAAACCAACCTTGAAAGTTTATTATTATACAGGGTGTCTCTAAAAGTCTGTTTAAAATGCTACCTTAGTCAAAATTTGATCGTTTGGAAGATACAGGGTGTCAAAGAATTTCTTTTATTTTAGTTATTTTTTAAGTGGTGAACCAATTTTTTTTTATCTTTGGACAAACCACGAAGGCTAAAAGCCTAAATACTAACGTACCGTGGGTGTCTTAAGCAGGGTAAGAGGAAGTTTGTTGACATGGGACTTAAATACTTAAAGATTTGGGGAAAGAAAAGACCTCCGCGGGTAGCAGGTTCCACAATCTAGAAACTTTCGGGATAAAAGAACGAACAAAGTGAGGAGTTCGGGGCCTGTCCACTTGGACCGTATAAGGGTGAATACGCGCGGAACCACGAGTTTCTCTGTTGGGAACCGTGAGTGGAGGAACTATACTGGACAATTCTTTAGAGCAGAAGCCATGGAAGTACCTATAAAAAAGCGATAGATCCCCCACAGCCCGACGATGGGCAAGAGAGGGAGCCTTTCTGTAAGTGAAGGATCATTAATTAGACGAATAGCTCTTCTTTGAATAGAATCTAGAATGCTTAGGGTTGTAGGAGACGCCATGTCCCAGATATGAGAACAATATTCCAAGGGAGGTCGGATCTGGGACACATATAAAGTGTATAAATTAGAAGCGGAAAAATACTTTTTGGCTCGAAAGAGAAATGCAAGCTTTTTTGAAGCTGCCGTGGCTATAGATACAATGTGTTTATGCCAGTTAAGGTTACTTTCACATGTGACGCCCACAAGACGGAAGGTGTCTTTGCTCTGTAAAACTTGGCTGTTCATAAGAAGAGGATGAGTATTTGATGACTCTTTTCGCGACAAGGAACATGATTGTGTTTTGAGTGCATTAAAATGGACGAGATTTTTGGCGCCCCAATCCAATATTAAATTAAGATCCTGCGAAAGAGATATCTGCATCGCTCTGCGTTTGTTTTCCACGTCAGGTTTAGTGATGGGTTTACGAGCCTGAAAACAGGAGTGAAGGGTACTATCGTCGGCGAAACTATAAATGGAATTAGTTGTGGACGAGAGAAGGTCGTTGATGTGAAGAAGAAACAATGTTGGTGCCAGAACTGAACCCTGAGGGACTCCAGCATTTACTTGGTAAAAGCTTAAAGAATGGCCGTCCACAATAACTGATATACGTCGATCAGATAGATAACTAGAGAGCCAAGTACAGAGTTTAGTTGAAAGACCATAGGAGGGAAGTTTATTAAGAAGTGCGGCATGCTAAACCTGGTCAAAAGCTTTGGATATATCAAGAGCAACGATCTGGGACTCACCTAGAAACTCAAGAGACTTATTCCAACAGTGTGATACGAAGGAAAGAAGATCTGCTATTAAAAAATTATGTACCAAAATCATAATATACCGAGGCAAGAAAAAGTAATGACACTTTAAGCAAAAGCAAAGGATTGCAGGTGGCTCACTCTTCATTTAACAGTAAAAATATAAGTAACTTTAGATTCCTTACTTTAAAAAAAAACTTCATAATACTGTATTTTGTAAGGAAATTTAAATAATCAAACAAACTAAAATAAAATAACAACTTTGACACCCTTTACCTCACAAACGATTAACTTTTCGACTTAAATAAATTGCGTTAATTCGTTGTTTTTTGGCCCAAGGAGTATATGGTAGCATTTTGTACAAACGTTTTAGAGACACCCGGTATGAAATATTGAAATAGTAAAAATTACCTTATATTCTTGCCACTGATCTTGTACTAACGTTCGGTATGAGAAACTGTGACAATAGCTAAATATAGGTATTAATAATAAAGCTGAAATAATCATATTTATTTTGGTGCTTTTACCCTAAAATAAAATGAAGAAAAAGTAAAGCTTATTAGAACTTTCATAAAATAACAAATAAATAAAATATGACACTTGTCAACACGATTTATGGAGAAAATAAAATAAAAACCGTTTTTAGGCATTTGTGGTAAAACGAAATTTTGAGCTAGTATGCTAGTGCCCTATTTTTAATTTTTTTTTAACGCAAGAAAGGTGCATGAGGTCAAATTTGTTGCAAAATAAACTATAACAACTAAAAATTTAAAAAAAAGTGTCAGAATTTAAGCATGATAAGAGAAACCCAAAAAATTGTTTTGTTTTTCTTGTTGACCGATCTTATTTGGCTTTTTTCCATTATAGTCCCAGAGCTAGTAAATCCTTCGAATAACGTTAAACCTGTAAGGCTAGAAATTTGTATAGTAATGAATCATAGTATGCCAAGTACGACAATCATCACCTGGCAAGCATCGACCCTGCACGTCATCACCCTGTATATTTTTTGAAAGTTTAAAAAAATAATAAAAAATAAAATACACTGAATTGTATCCGCAGTTGGTTTCTTGTGAAACATTTTTTAAATATTAATACTAAATAGGAAAAATTGCTTTTTAATGTTTCAATAATTATTAGAGCATTACTCTAAAATTGTTTCGCCTTTCTAGGGCTTCATCAAGAGTACTTTGTATACTAAATTTAAA